>APFE030946198.1:0-15240 GCA_000404065.3 Pinus taeda | reverse complement strand
TTTGTAAAAACTCAGCATTTCCAGATTTTTCGTGCAAAGTTACAAATGGTCATCAAAGGACTAGAGATTTGGCGAAGTTTTGGGCCTCCAAAACGTCAAAAAACATGCAAAATTTGACTTTCTGCCACTTTTTTGAACTGCAGAAAGTTGTCTTGGGAGAATTGATTTTTGACAGGGCAAATGAACTCCAAATTCACCAATTCCAGTTGGGTTGGAAAGTAGACTCACAGAACTTTCCAAAAAGCCCAAGTTTTCTCAATTTGGTCACCTGCAAGTGCTCCAAACATGGCTCCAAACGGGCGCGACCCGTTAGGCAGGGGGGGCGCAACCCGTCAGGCAGAATTTTCCAGAAATGCACTGTATAGCCCAAAAAATTGCAGATTTGACTCAGTTTGACTTTTTGGGGTGAATGATGATTCTGTTTGATGTAATTATGGTACTTTTTATAGACTTTACCCTTATGTAACTCTTCTAGAAGATTCATTCACGAAAAGGGTAAAAATTAAATGAATGAATTGATTTCCAAGTTTATAGAGGCAAGTTGTTTTGACTGCCTAGTTTGTAGTCCTTACTTTAGAAGTGGTTGAAACAGCTCCTAGGATAGTGATATCGACCCATGGAGGCAGGGAAAGAGGTTAGATCATCTATATTATGTACTTTCTTGTTGATCTTCATGGTTGGACTCTTGAGGGAGAAGCTATTATTGTATTATTTCACTGTATCTCTGCAATTTTTGGCCAAGGAAGACCAGGGTTTTGCAGTCCTTTTTGGGATTCTTGTGGTTACATGTATTGATGGTGTGTTTCTATATGTACCTGTAAGTTTGTTATGTGAATCATTTCTTTTCTTTTCCTTCTGCACATTAAGAAAACGAAGTGTTAAAGTAAGAATTCATGACTGTCATGCTCTGCTTTTAAGTTTGTTTAATTTCAATGTTTTCTACTGTTTAAGGAGAATTCAAAGTTATTGTTTGCTCTCCTTAACTCCTCACCTGTCATTCCTAATCATCCACCTCAATCAAAGGCATTAATACTGTCTCCTACCTCGCCCCAAAGGACCCCCTGCAGAAACTGTGTCCAATCCCCGCACCCAAAATTGCCATCCCCTCAATTTGCCACCAAAAAACCCTAAAAACCCCAAATCAACCCTTTTGATCAGTTTACTAGCCTAAAATCAGTGTTACCCTATTGGTCATCTCATCCATTGAAGATTTTATTGAGATTGACCGGAGAGAACCTTCTCCTGCCCCGTAGGGCTAGCTACGAGGCTAAATGGTTTGATGTGGCCTTGAGGTTTGCCTTTTTCAGCCTGAGGTGAAATTTCAAGTGCTAACACTTACCATCATGGTTCAATTGAGCGTTGTTACCTCATGTAACTGGGTCTGCCATCGTTCTATTTCCTCATCTGAATCTAAGGTGCAGGGGATTTCGAGCTCCCACGAAATTCTGCCATCCACGGTAGGATTCACCCAATCCTACTCCTGAGTGGTTATCTTGTAGATATAGTCTAAACCGTCGTCACATACTGGCTTTGTGTAGCACAATCCTTCCGGAAGGTCTAAAGGTACCACTACGCGTAGTGACTTTTTCTCAAAAATCATATTGTGCTTCATTAGACTTATCAGTCCATTCATATCAATGGCCCAATATAATCCTAGTAGCATGGGATAGGGATTTCTATCATCGAAAATCTATTTCACTTCAAAATCTGCAAGCGCACTCGCACCTTCGATATCTACCGTTATTCCCTGCAATCTTCCCATCGGTAGGATCTTTTGCTGGTTCGCCATTCACAATTGAATAGGATACCATTGTAACATGGGCCTGCCCATGCGCTCCCATGTCTACTTTGGCAGTACGTTCGCGTCCGATTATAAATCCAAAATCACTTGATCCATTTCATATTCCCCGATTTGCAAAGTCAATCTCATCCCCCTTCCTGTTCATGTTGTGTTCTTCCTGAGCTTCCTAACTACGCATGGTTCTCGTAATCTAGCACATCTAGTGATGAGTTCCTGTAGTCCATTCACAGCCATGCTGTTGCACAGCAGCTTCATGCATGTCTTTTCAAAGGTAGTAAGCATTGACAGGTCCATCTCTAGTTCTAGTTTGTCCTTACTACCTGAAGTGGAGGCCTCTATGAAGCTCTTCTTAGCTTCCATGAATGTCTCCTTCGCGTGCTTCAAATAGAACTCTAGTTCCTTTGTTGGAGCCTTGCGAACCCAAGCACTCTCTTCAAGCTGCTTGCCCTTGTCATCTCATGTCGTGATACTGCTTCGGATCATGATTTTTACATTTGGGTCCTCTTCGTGCGCCTCAGACCTCATCATTTGTAGGTTCTGAGTTGGGGGAGGCTGGAGCGTTCCTTTATCATGCAACCTGGCTATTAGTGTGGGGCAGCCCTCCATCTCATGATCAAATTAGGTAGAATATAAAAATGATGCCCTCGTTTGATTTGCACAATTGTGGGAATAATGCCTTGGGCCTTTGCAATTGTAACAAATCAGCTATCTGCAACCCCTTCCTAGTCCCATTCCACCTCAACCTCGTTTGTGCCCCTGAAACCCAATGCACGCCATCCTTGTATTTTGATTGAGGGCTCGCGTTTCAGTCTAAACTCTATAGGTAGGAGTCTAATCCATCATCAATTCATAACTTCTATAGGTGCGCTCATCATGGCCTACCGACCTGCAGAAATTACAGAACAATTGTTGGGACATTTGCTTATACTTCTATAATAGGTGGCAGTTATCTGTAGCGTGCTTCCCTCTTATCTGACAAATCACAGACCATAATGCAGGCACCACGCTCAACCCTGCTTGTGCCTTTGGTCTCAATGGAATTAGCCCTCCTCCCACTAGGTAGTTCGTGAAGACTGGACAATGGTCCTTGTCATGCCCCTGGCCCTTGCATTTTATGCACCATACCTCCTCGCGCACTTTTGGGCAAGTTGTCCTATCCTGTTTCAAATTTTGCATTTCCAGACACAATTTTTTCAGTTGCATGTGGATTTGTTGGAATCCCGGGCTAAGATCTTGTATTTGGGTCTCGTGCAGTCTCATTGCAATCTCTAAAGGTTTAGCTTGGGTGGATAACTTCTGCTGTGACTTTGCGGTCCTTAGATGCGACGTTAGTGATGCTACAAACCATGCGTGGTGCTGCCCATTCGTCAAAGTCATGTTGGCTTCACAAATCATACCCTTTAGTCTCTGATCCAGCTCCTAGGGGGTCTTGCCTGGAAGCATCACGATTTCCTTAAACTTGATGATCGACTACGTCTCCGATTTTGGCCTGCTAAATTCCCCGTTCAATGCAGTTTGGATATCTGTGATACCTGCGTTTGCCTTTTCATTAGAATTCTTAATGTACATGCGCGATCCTGCAATGCACTTATCAACATTGTCTTCTTTACGTTGTCATCTGTGACTCCTTGTGCTTCCCATACAAATTTTACCATGAACCAAATTGGTCTAGATCTTCGTTCCCTACTCCTTTGAACACCGGCAACTTTAATGCGCTCGCCATATTGAACTATGGTGGTGGTGGAGGTGGTGTGGGCGGAGATGGGGGTGAAGATGGTGAAATTGGTGGTGGTGTAGATGGGGGTGGTATGTGCAGAATTTGTTGCCTAATCAAACTGATCGCACTTCTTGGTGAAACTTTCATGAGCTCTTCCTCGCTTTCTCACCGAGTTGAAATCAAAGGGCTATTTTCTATCTCTGTGCTACCTTCATTTCTATAGATCCTCCCACTTTACGTAGCCCCAAATATCAATTTATTCACATAACCCACTTTTCACACAATAGCATTTTAATCCAAGTGTTCAAAGATTTAACGTACTTACCTTGCGGTCCTTTGAGGAAGAGTTGTTCCGCCTCGCTGTAGCTGACTGAAGTGTCTACCGGGAACTAGGTGATAAACCCTCCTATAATTTGATCAAGCGAAGGGTCCACATCGTGTGCGATCTTATCTTCGGATGCTTCTAGTCTACCCACCAATTTTGTAGTCCATACAATTGGTTTGTTGAGCCTACACCTTCCTTGACTCTTTGCTAACTTCGTGATCCACTTGTACAACTCAAAGGGGAAGGATGCAAAGAAAATTTCATGGATTTCCGTATATAAGTAGAACTCTAACCACTGTTCCTTTGATACTCTCAGATTCTTGTATTCTTGTGCCACGAACTCGTGAATTTTTCTATCCAACCACCCTTTAATTTATTTCTTTGTCAAATTCCGGTGACACAACATTAGACATCCCTTATGCAAATCTTGGTCCCAGCAACAGAGCCATTTGTTGTCTTGTTGGGTCTTAACCCAGGTTCAGAGGTGATTTAGCAAAACAAATCTCGATATTACTGGCCCTTTCGGCAACAGTCCGGAGAGCGCGGACTGAGGTCTCACCCGAAGTAGTATGGGAGGGTGCTAGAACTAGGTTTCCACACCCTAGAGATGTCTGATGAGTTCAAGTGGTCTGTGGTTCGACCCTACGCGCCCGTCGCTATGCGCACTTACCTGTACCTCGCAACCTGAGATGTTACCTTTGCACAACCCTACTCGGGGTGTAGAACGTTGCTATTACCCAAGTCCTTACTAGTATTCCATTATTAGTTGATTAACTTAGCCTACTTGCATGCGTTAAGTTATACTTAGCAATATAAATCATTCATACAAGTGTGTGCAGTACATAAACAGTATAATTGCAATTTATATCAAACATGTAATAACTCAAGAATAGATACATAGAATTGGGATAAAACTTCTCTTTATTATTCTCTTCTTCAGTTACAGACTCAACTCCACCTTGCGCACTCAGCTGTAGGGGTCTGCGCACTCAACTGTGGACAACTAGGCCTCTGCGCACTCAGCTACGGACAACTAGGCCTCTACAACCCAAAGACACACTTAGAAACTTAAACTCTTGCTCTTTGCTTCTTCGCTATCCTCTACTTAGTTATCCTTTACACCTAGAGCCTCGCTATATTTATACAGTCCCATGGTCTGCAGATGTTGGGAAGTGGATCCTCCCATAGCAAGTTTTTGGGGCTTAAAGCCAAATTTTCAGTCCATGTAATGTAAAGACCCCGCAAAATGCGAGTGCAGAGCATAAGATTCTAGGGTTGTCTACCCTAAAATAATGTAAACTTAATATAGAGTGTGTCGGCCCACCCATGGTCCACAGACCATGGGATTGTATAAATAGAGTGAGGCGTTAAGTGTAAAAGTTATTCTTGATAGTCTTTGAGATGGAATAGCGAGAAGATATGGTCTGATTAGAGAAAGAGAAGTAAATCTGAAGGTATTGGGTCGTAGTAGTAGGGTAGAGGCTCTGTAGCTGAGTGCGCAAAGGCCTAGTAGAGTCCGTAGCTACGTGCGCGGACCCCTGTAGCTAAGTGCGTAGGAAGGAGACGAGTTTGTATTGGATCAACCTTGAAGGCATTATTAATAAAAATTAGTTGGTTTAATATATTTTGCATTTGGTTATAGATCTATAAATGAATGTTATTTGTTGATGATACATGTTTCTTTATCTGCATGCACTTATATGTATGCTTATGATTGAGAATATTCTTAGTAATTAACGAAAAAATCCTAATTAAGGAAGAAGCAGGTAATTAACATTGAGTGCACTGTAGCCAAAGCGGCGCAAAGGTGGATCCACAGAATACCAGAAGCTTTTGGGTATGCGTAATCTAGTAAGTGCGAAGGTTGGATCGGGCACTAATCTCCCACATCAAGACATCCCTAGGGTGTGAAAACCTGGTTCCAGCACCCTCCCATACTACCTTGGGTGAGACCTCAAGCTGTGCTCCGCGGAATGTTGCCGAAAGGGTCGGTAGTACCAGGATTTGCTTGGCTAACCTCACTGTTGAACTTGGGTTAGGCACCACGCAGCCAACAAATGGTTCCATTGTTGGGACCAAGATCTGCCTAAGGGATGTCTAATGTCGGAACACTGGAACCCAACGAAGAAGGAAATTGAAGAGTGGTTGGATCAAAAGATTCACAAGTTCCCTACACAGGAAAATAGAACTCCGCAGCTGTCTAAGAAAAGGTGGCTGGATCACTACGTATATACAGAAATCCACGATATTTTTTTTGCATCCTTTCCAACAGAACTGTATGATTGGATTGTGAGATTATCTAACAGTCAGGGAAGGTATAAGCTCGACCAACCAATAGTGTGGACTCCAGAGTTGGTGCACAGATTAGAGGCATTAGAAGACAAGATCGGAACAGTTGTGGACCACTGGCTCGACAGAATAATAGGGGGATTCATCATTGAGTTCATGATAGACACAACCGTGAACTATAGCAAAGCAGAATGATGTTTTATCAAGGGACTGCGAGGTAAGTACGTTAAATCTTTGAATACCTGGATTAAGATGCTGTTATGTGAAAAACGGGTTATGCGAATTCATTAATGTTTGGAACGACGCGGAGCAAAAAGATGTACAAAGGTAGCAAGGAATTAGAAAATAGTCCCCTGATTTCACCATCACGAGAGAGCAAGGAAGAGCTCGCTCGGTTCTCTCTGAGAAGTGCGGTTAGTTTTATAAAGCAACGCATTCTACAGTTACCACCTCCACCTGTGCCACCACCCGCTTCACCTCCCTCACCTCTATCTCCTCCCACTCCACCTTTATAAATCCCACAGTTCAGCATGGTGAACGCGATCAAGCTACCCATATTTAGAGGAGTAGGAAATGAGGACCCAAACCAATTCTAGTTCATGGTAAGGGCAGTGTGGGAACTGCAAGGGGTCACGGATGATAACATTAAGAAGGCTACATTGGTGAGCGCATTGCAAGACCGCGCGTTGACTTGGTATATCAAGCATTCTAATGATCACCCAAACGTGAGGATAGCGAAGATTAAAACGCGTTGAATAGAGAATTTAGCCGGTCAAAATCAGAGACACATTCAGTCATTGGGTTCAAAGAGATCGTGATGCTCTCGGGTGAGACCCGCTGGGATCTGGATCAATGAATGAAGAGTACGATCTACGAGGCTAATATGATGCTAACGGATGCGCAACACCATGCATGGTTTGTGGCATCTCTGACACCGCACCTGAGGACGATGCTGTCACAATAGAAGCTTTCAACCCAGGCTGAAGCGTTGGAAATGACAATGAGGTTGCATGAGACTTCGATACAATATCCTGGGTTGGGAGTTCAACAAATCCACGTGCAAGTACAAAATCTATGCTTGGAGATGCAGAGTTTGAAGTAGGACAGGGCACCACAGCTAGAGGTACGCGAGGAAGTATGGTGCATAAAATTCAAAGGCCAAGGCCACGACAAGGATCACTGTCCAGTATTTGTGAACTACTTGGCAAGAGGGGGGCCAATGCCATTGAGACCAGAAGCATAGGAAGGGCCAAGAGAGACACCAATGTTATGGTGTGTGATCTGTCAGATAGGAGTGAAACACATGACAGACAACTGTCACCTATTGCTGAAGTATACGTAGACTCCCCAACAGTTGTTTTGTATTTTCTGTAGGTCGGTAGGTCATGACGAGCGCACTTGTCGCAGCCATGAGCTAATGATGGATCTTACCCTAGCCTATAGGATGTAGACAGAAATCCGAGCCCTAGACCCAGCTACGAGGATGGCACGAGCAGGATTTCAGGGGCGAGGTCGAGGACGGGGAAGAATGGGACCAGGAAGGGGCCACAAACAGTTGATTTGCTACAATTGTGGTGGGCCAGGACACTACACCCACGATTGTACTAACCCAACAAGAATGTCTTGTTCATATTGCGAAAAGTTTGATCATGAAATGATAGATTGTCCTACATTGATCACACAGATGCACGAAAAAGGGGTACTACAACCCCCTCTGACTCATAATATCCAAATGATGAAATCTAAACCCTGCGATGAAGACCCCAACGTGAACATCATGCTCAGAAGTAGCGCGACCATAGGGGAAGATAAGGGGAAGTAGCCTGAGGAAGGTACATGGGTTCGCAAGGCTCCTGCAAAGGAACCTGAGTTTGACTTGGAACGCGCAAAAGAGACATTTATGGAAGTTAAGAAGAGCTTCACAGAAGCCTCCACTTCAGGTAGTAAGGACCAACCAGAGCCAGGGGTGGATCCCTCCATGCTAACTAACTTTTTGCAGAATTGCATGAAGTTGTTGCGCGACAATAAGGCTGTTAAAGGACTACAAGAGCTTCTCACTTAGTGCGTAGGATTGGGAGGGCCACACGTAGTCTAAAAACTGGGGAAGCATACATTGCGCACTGGGAGGGAAATGAGATTGACGGTGCAGGTTGGTGAATATGAAATGGATCAAGTTATCCTGGACCTGGGGTTGGACATGAATGTGTTACCTAAGTAAACCTGGGAATGCATCGGCAAGCCCATGTTGCAGTGGTCCCCTATTCAATTACAAATGGAAAACCAATAGAAGATCATGCCCATGGGCAGGTTGCAAGGAGTAACAGTTGATGTCGAAGGTGCAAGCACACAAACAGACTTGAAGTGATAGAGATTGTTGATGGCAGCAATCCTTATCCTGATTTGTTAGGAATAGACTAGGTGACTAACATGAATGGATTCATCAACCTAAAGAAGAGGAAGATGATATTCGAGAAAAAGTCATTATGCATGGTAGTCCCATTAGACCTTTCCAAAGGAGCACGCTACACTGAACCTGTGCATGACGATGAAAGCGATGATGATCTGGATTGCATTTACCAGATAACTACGTAGGACCAGGATCAAGTGAACCCCACTCTAGATGGAAGAATCTCATGGGAATGCAACAACTCCTGCACTTCGGATTTAGACGAGGAAATAGAACACTGGCAGAACTAGTTGCATGAGGTGACGACGCTAAATTGCAACATGATGATTAGATCACTCCATTGCATGACATTTGAGGCAAGGGAAATGCCAACATAGGATGAGGTGAAAACGATGGATAACTCCCCAGGAAAGGTTGAAAGCGCAGTACCAGAACAATACTGGTACGCTGTGCTGGAAGAGATACTGGGCGCGACACCTGTACAGGGATGGAGTACACGTCAAGGGACCATGGCATGTTGGCGCGAAGGTAAAAAGCGGATACGATTACGGGTTGGAAGTCCCCATCATCGATCAAGAACCGGGCAGTGAGGACAGATAAGTTTGCACGCTCCCCTGTGTCGATGGGTACAAACATGTCGGTGCCATCCACAACCGCATTATGGATCGCCACTTGGAACCAACTGCAGCACTAGGAAAAGCGACGCACACCGTAAAAGTCACACATAGAAGCCTTCAAAAGGGTATGCGGGATCCTGAACAAGGTTCACTAGGCCAAACGAACTATTTGTGACTGGCACGTACTAGTGGTTCGAGGGGCCTCTAGGGCCATGTACAAGAATCCGAGCATGGAGACAATCCTAAAGATGACGGGCAGCGTCGAGGAGATAGGTTTGGAAGGAAGGAATCCTCACATAATTGGAACGATTCATAGGGACCAGGGTGAAGGAACTATGCAGCCGTGTAGGGGAAAACATATGCATATTCAAGAAGTCATTCGACAGGGGTACTTGAAAATTTGCGAACTCAAAGAAGATAGAGTACAGTTGAGGAAGAAAAGCAGGATCCTGGATGAAGAAACCAACAAACTGGAAACTAAAATCACATAGGTAGACCGTGCTGAGACACTAAGCCTGATATAACAAAAGGTGGGCAGCCATACTACTGCATTAGAAGAATTTGTGACTTTGTTACCATGGCTATAGCCACACCTCACTGGACAAAGGAATCGGGGGAGCACACTGTATAAAGACAAACATGAAGTTTTGATGGGTGCCAGGGTAGTTTCGGGGTACCAAAGGACTAGGCTGGAACGTGTAGGGACATCTCGCACGGGTGGAGTAACCACCTAACTATCCGTAGAGAGCATAGTCTCAGCGCTCCAAGCAGTTGGAAGAGAGCGCGGGACTATAAAAGAGTCTGTATGGAAGTGGCACAATAGGAGGATTGCATGCAAGATCAGTCAGTCCCAAAGGTCGCACCCATGCATGAGAGGCCACGCTGTCACACAGGTAGACTGGGAAGTGACCATTGGGGTCACTGTTCATGGTAAGGCATCCCATTTAAGACAAAAAGGAGTGGACGGTGGGAAATTAAGACACAGATTCAGACCTAGATTTGAAACAATCTACCACCAATATTGCATTAATGAGCTGAGGGAGGGGGGAATGGTCGACTTTGAATTCCGGCAGGCCTATAAATTAGAGAGGTTCATCCACCGTACAGTCCTTAGCATCCTAAGAATTCAGTTATTGTGCTATCAATTGTGTATGGACTTTACAGCTTTGGGACCTCGCAGATAGAGAAAAGTTCCCTCATTTGGAAACTAGCCAATTAATGAAACAAAGCAAGGAGGGGGAAATTACAGCATTGCAGCCAACGAAAATGGCTGCACGGAGTGGAGGAGGCCGAGATACTCCACCTCCTATGGATTCCACACTCTCATCACACCCCAATCACGATATTTGTCATCAAGAAACTGCTTTGCCTGGTGCACAATGGGTACTTGTGGCTGGAGGAGCCCATTCCCATCACGACACAGCTTATTCATAAGATTTCTTGGCTTCCTTGTATGGGAAGGGACCCCACGGAGCACAAGTAGAGACTTGGCGATTGCCGAGGCCATGAAAAAGAAATACAAGTTAGAGAAAAAGCAACGGGGTTATGTTATTACTAGCATTCAAGACAAGGGGGTCTACATAGCCACCCAGTTGCTGGCAAGAAAAGTGATGAGAAAATGTCAAGGCAACGAGGTACGAACAACGGTCATCGCGCTCGCCAAACAATGTCCAGAGTGGGTTCTGTTCAACTGGGCACAGTTCCTCTGCAAGGAGTTCTTGATGAACTATAGGGAGACCCAAGAGTAGGATAAGACCTTCTACTACACGTGGCTACTCTTATCCATCCTTTTAGTTGTAGGGGAATTTTCCGAGGATAGCGAGTTTCCTCCCCTTGACCAGGATTTGCTGGAGGTAGCGAAATATGCGTTGCTATGAGCAACGAAGGATGCCACGTGAATCCGCGAGACCAAGATCTTCTGGATACTTATGGAGGAGAGTGTACGAATGTGGATCAACAAACAACCGCGCCTATCCCCTCGATCTATGACAGTCTGCGAAGCTTTGCAGACTTTAAGGCCGATATGCACAATGTGTACATCAGGGTGCGAAAGGATCTGCAGTAGAAATGGACCACCCTCCCCTTCATCGCGATTGATGACACTGTGTTCGCAGTGCTTGACTCCTGGCCACTTGAATAGCGTGCATCGGATCTGTCATCTCGCGATGAGATAGTGGTTCAAAGATAGAAGGATGCCGCTAAGCTGCTAGCAGAATAGAGGCGGAATGAACATTTTGCCAAGGAGGTGAGGTCCTCCTATGAGGCAGCAGAGGCCGCTGCAGAGTAGACCAAGGCCGCGGAAAAAGCAGCAGCAGCACCGGTAACTAGGGCCACCACAGTGTAAGAGGAAATATGTTTGGACCATCCCGCGGGACAAGGGACAGATGACACGGCGACAGGCACATCATCAGCACAACTAAAGCGGCCGCACAATGCAGAATGGACAAGGCCCCAAAAAAATACCAAGGCTTCCAAGTTAGATGGGGAACCTATTACATTCACCGAGGGTGACCTATACGACATCAACAAAACAGTTCACGAGGTCACCAGGGAGGCACTCCAGGAAGCAATGACAGAGCAGCAAAATGTGTTGGGGGCACTTAGGGCACAACTCCAGGAACTTCAGGTGTGGTCCCCACCATAGGGAACAGTAGCCATCTACGGGGCTATGGGTACATCAGCAACTGAGCAGTTGCTACGGGCCAAGTTGGCTAATACTGTCGCGTTGTTGCAGGGAACACTAGCAGTGGACAGCACAGAGGACAGAGCCGCATTAGGACAGATTCAGATACTTGGCCTAAACTTGGCTGCCCTGTCGGGGGAGATATTATACCAGCGGCAGGATGGAGCAACGACAGAGCTCCATGCTAGAGAAGGACGTGCAGTACAGATGCTCAGTGAACAACGAATCAATATCAAGCAACTAAGCCTCCAATGTGATGAAGCCATAGCGCAGCCTCAGCAATTGGAGCAGATCGTGGAGGAAGCATGTCGCCACATCCCCGAGCTAGAAATTACACCCAAATTACTAGTGGAAATGCGGATCCACAAACTGGCCAGTGGATTCTGCGAGGCAAAAGAGGAAGCAACGAGGATCGTCGCAGATTGCGGGACTGCACAGATGGTCGCCCTTACTTAGTGACTGACCAAGGTGCGGGAGGCCCAAGTGCTAAAGGAATACGTGGACACTGCGCAACAAAAACAAGGAGTGATTAAAGCGTGCATCCAGCCTTGGCTTGAGGAAGCATTCACCGTCACCACCAAGATCAAGGGAAAGCTGGCGCAGATGCAGGGTATATATGTGTTAAGGTAAGGAGGTGCCCTTGAAGATGCCACATCAAAAAGTCACGCACAGCTAGTACAACGGACAGCGGAAGAATGTGTTGCGGACTTATGGGAAGCAGAGAAGCTGCTGGATGACCTCTGCACGAAGATCACTACACGCCGAGTGACTGAGGATGAGTCATGATGATTGTGTTGGGGGCTTGTTGGATAGCGAAACCCCCCGTAGCATGTTTTGGGGCTTAAAGCCCGAGTTTTGGTCCATGTAATGTAGAGACCCCGTGAAATGCAGGAACGAAGTGTAAGAGTCTAGGGTTGTCTGCCCTAAAATAATGTAAATTTAATATAGAGTGTGTCGACCTACCCATGGTCCGTGGACCATAGGATTGTATAAATAGAACGAGGCTCTAAGTGTAAAATTCAGTCTTGATAGTCTTTAAGATGGAATAGCGAGATGTTAAGGTCTGATTAGAGAAAGAGAAGTAGATCTGAAGGTATTGGGTCGTTGTAGTGGGGTAGAGGCTCTGGAACTGAGTGTGCAAAGGCCTAGTAGAGTCTGCAGCTGCGTGCGCGGACCCCTGTAGCTAAGTGCGTAGGAAGGATATGAGTCTGTACTGGATCAAGCTTGAAGGAATTATTAATAACGATTAGTTAGTTTAATATATTTTGCATTTGGTTCATAGATCTGTTACTTAATGTTATGTGTTGATGATACCTGTTTATTTATGTGCACGCACTTATATGTATGCTTATGATTGAGAATCTTCTTAGGAATTAATGAACAAACCCCAATTAAGGAAGAATCGGGTAATTAACATTGAGCGCACTGCGGCCGAAGCATGCAAAGGCGGGTCCACAGAACACCAGAAGCTTTTGGGTACGCGTGATCTACTAAGTGCGAAGGTTGGATAGGGCATCGATCTCCCACATCAAGACATCCCTAGGGTGTGGAAACTTGGTTCCAACAACCTCCCATACTACCTCCAGTGAGACCTCAGTTCGCGCTCCACGAACTATTATCGAAAGGGTCGGTAGTACCTGTTTATTTATGTGCACGCACTTATATGTATGCTTATGATTGAGAATCTTCTTAGTAATTAATGAACAAACCCCAATTAAGGAAGAATCGGGTAATTAACATTGAGTGCACTGCGACCGAAGCAGTGCGAAGGCGGGTCCACAAAACACCAGAAGCTTTTGGGTACGCGTGATCTAGTAAGCGCGAAGGTTGGATCAGGCACCGATCTCCCACATCAAGACATCCCTAGGGTATGGAAACTTGGTTCCAGCACCTTCCCATACTAACTCCAGTGAGTCCTTTGTTCACGCTCCGCGAACTGTTGCCGAAAGGGCCACTAGTACCGGGATTTGTTTGGCTTCACTGCTAAACCTGGGTCAAGCCCCATGCAGCCAACAACAGACCATGGGTAGGTTGACATTACATTACAAGACTAGGGCGGACAACCCTACGACTCTAACATACTTCCGTGATCGCAATTCGGGGGGATTTACAACATCATTCGATTAAAACATGGGCTTTGAGCCCCAAAACATGCCTCGGGGGGGATTCCATGCACAATAGATGTCAAGCCAAAAGTATGGTGGATTAATGATTCAAGATAGTAGAGTTTAGTGAAATTCATAATAAAAAAATTGTAGGAAAAATACATATTTAAGCTTTAGGGATCATTGAGCACTCAGTTCTAGAAAGAAGTGTAAAAATATCCTTGGCAAATAGGTGAATCCTCTTTTGCCAATGTATTAGAGTTTTCATTGAGTGGTCTAAGATGTGGAAGGAGCTTACCTCTTCAAATTTGTGTGTTTCTTGCTAAATTCTTGTCATGGTTCTTTCCAAAAGTGAGTGAATTTTTGTATTGTTTTTCCTTAGCACATTGATGATTAACTTTGAGTCTCCTAGGACTATAAGTTTGTTGACCTTCCTTGAGAGTGGATGATGGAGACCAATGAAAATAGCTAAAAAATCAATTTAGTTGCTTGTAACATGCCCCAAAGGCCAATTATAATCTAGATTCTATGCTCTATTAGAATTAAGAATGACCCCTCCGTCTCCTGTCCCCTCAATTATACAAATTCAATTCTCACTAATAATATGTTAAATTGATATCAAATAATTATTATTCAATTCTTATTAATAAAATGTTAAACTGATATCAAATATATTATAAATTGATTAGTTTCCTTAAACAGTAATAATAACTCAGCATACATTTCTAAATAAAAGTCAATAATAATTATTCCCACTACTAATTTTGACAATTAAATTATTATAATTTAAGAAAACAAAAAAACAAAGAAAACTTTATACCTACTCACACAATTATAACAAACCATATACACCCAATAATAAAACATTTAACAGTGTACCATTAAAATCTATATAAAAGATTAAATTATTTAATGAAAATATAAAAAATTTAACTGTGTTTTATATAAGATATTAAATTGTTTAATAAAAATACAATGCATATTGCTAACTCACAATAATTACCATTCTTCTCATCTCAAAACATAGAATAACAAGGGAGGCTGCGAAGCAGCAAGTCCCTGCCACTGATTGAAGATAAAACTATGACGCAAATTACGTATGCCTTAGAAATAGGATTGCCAATAAGATAGCGAGTAAACCGATCTACGATTGCCCTGATTGATTTTCTGGGCTGGCTTATCAATTGAACTTGCTACTTTGCCGAAGGTATCTTTATGCCCATCGTTCTGAAACCTGGGCAAAGCAATTCACCTCAAGCACATAGTGACCACCTACCTGCTTATCAATTGAACTTG
>APFE030946196.1:12427-35611 GCA_000404065.3 Pinus taeda | reverse complement strand
AAAGTGAGTTTTTTAGAATAAACTTGCACCTTTTTTACTTTTACAGGGGTACGCACCCACCCCTTTACAGACAGAGCGTGAAGATACGCAGGTAATATGAACAAAGGGTGTGGGCCCGCAGGAAAAAGTGAGAGAAAGTGTGGAACCAGAGTTTTATTGATTTTTAATGTCTTTCTCTCATTTGCAAAGCTTGGCATGAAGAGATAAGGTCTGAGACTTGCTTAGGAGGTCAGTATAAGTGATGATAGACCCATACTGACTGCAAATAGTCATGGTGACGATATTTTTGTGTAACACACTCACACACTCATACAATAGTTAATGAGTTAACATTGGATCGCCATCGATCCTTACAGTGATCGATGGTTGATCAACAAACCTACAGACGAGATTTTATTCTTTCAATGCATAAACAATATACAGTCACACAAATTCCACATAACACACGTATTTATATTACACACAAAATTAGATTACATTCTAAGGCATTTCAGCCTTAGTCACAAATTCTCCTCTCGACTACATTGAATCCACACTCTCTGTTTTTCTATCACACAACACAAACACTTTATTGAGAAATTACAAAGTCATGGATCATCACAGATCACGATTTCCTCTCACAAATCGCCTAAATCTCTCAACGCACATATATCATAGATAATTACATTAAATTAAGTCTTCCTGAGACTTATCAATTCCATCAAATTAGCTCGTTTTTAACAGAAATTTTCTCCTGATTTACATGATTGTCCATGTCTCCTCCTCCATAGCTTTGACTTTGACTTTTGATTAAGGGTGGTCGGATGCTCCTGCATCAATAGGATTCACTTATCAGCACCATTCTGATCTGACTAATAGGTTGTAGAGCGAGGAGGCTGCTCAGAAACAATCATCAATTCCTTCAACAAGTCAGTCGAGCCTTGCAAGTTACAGGCAATAGCCAATTCAAGAGTCGTGCATTGTCGAAGAAGATGAGCTATTTGTAAGCCTTAAAAGTTTGGTAATAGATGACAATGAAATAACATCCTCTACCCCATCCAGAATAGGTGTTTTTGGCATGAGTGGAGCTGGAAAAACTCTGCTCCTCAAGAGAGTGAAAAATGACAAGGAAGTGTAGAACACTTTGAGAAAGATCTGATTCTCTGGTTGACAATTACCCATAATTTGAGTAATCTCTGCAATAATCTTGGGGGGAAAATAAACCTCCATATAAATGAGGGTTTTGATGTTAGATGGGGTGGGGAGGATGTTAGGTGATGGATTCACAAAAAAATGAGCAGCAGGAGATTTTTGTTGTTTTTAGATGATATTTGGGATGACAATGAAACTTTGTTGGAGATGTTGGGTGTACTAGATGATCATGTCCATGGGAACTCCAAGATCGTTGTATCAACAAGAGATGGGAGAGTCCTTTCAAAGATGAGGGTGAGAAATCCTATTAGCATGGATTATCTTTCTCTAGAGGAAAACTGGAGGCTCTTCTGCTTTCATGTTTTTGCAGGTATTGAGCACACTCTATCTGGGTCAATAGAAAAGATTGCATAGGATGTTTGTTCAGAATGTGATGGGCTGCCGCTTTCTCTCAAAGACATTGGAGCAGTGATGGCGAGAGTCACTTCCCCGTTTGAGTGGTGGGTGGCGTTAGAAAAAAATTAAAAAAATTGATTTTTTTCAAATATATTTAGAGAATTGATATACTCTCCATATTAATAGTATAGAATAAATAATATAATCAAAATTATTAAATTATCATAAGAAAACAAAACCAAATTTATTAAATTACCATAAGAAAAAAAAACCTTAAACATGATCCTCTTCTTGATTCCGTTATTACTTCATGAAAAAGGAAAATCATAATATTTTAAAATATCATAATGTTGCTTCACTATTATAATTCTAGTATATTTTTTAAATAAATTATATAAAATTATAAAAATGGACTTATGAAATTAAAAAACAAATTAATAATTTGATGTTTCTCTTTCTTTTTCTTTCTCCTTTTCACAATCTATGTAAAATAATTTATTCTCGGCACACTTATGACCTTTAGTATATTTGCTATCACAATGGTAACAAAGTTTTTTTGCTCTTTTTTCTTACAGTTGTTGTGGTGTCAACCTTGTAGGTTGTAGAAGGCTAGGAGCAACAACACTTCCATCTTTATAGTTGTGAGTGGTAGGCTTCCTTGTTGCCATAATTTTGCTTTCAACTTTTCTTGCCACCCTGAATGCCTTCTCCAATTAATCAGGTTTTCAAAGGTGAACCTCATGTTGGATGTTATCCTTTAAAGTCCCTATGAAGACATCAATCCTATGTTCATATGAGATATCATTTACCCTTATATTCAACTTTTGGGAGTCTTCAATGTGCTTCGCCATTGAACCTTTTTGTTTTAGATTTATCAATTGGCTAAAGAAGGTGTTGCTCTTTGTATCCTCATAATGTGCTATCATTTCCTCTATAAAAATTAACCAAGTGACAAGTGGTTTACGAGAACAAATTCATCAATACCATACAAACTTATTGGTTTCTAAATATAATGTTGCAATGTGTACCTTTTGTGTTTGTTGCACATTATGCAGATTAAAGTATTGCTCAATCTATAGTATCCATGTTACCAAATCCTTGCCATCAAGCTTCCTCATATCGATCTTTGGAACATGGTGGGTCTTCAATCCAACGTTAGAGTATATGAAATCATGATTACATTATTTTTGTTCTCATCATGAGTTTAATCTAATACATTTTCACCATTAGGAAGCATTTCTTGTAGAAACTTTGTCAAACCTTCCTTCAAACCTTCCATGTCTTCTTTTAAATCATTCTTCAAATCTTCCATATTGCCTTTCATTTTTTCTTCTATACCATCCATGTTAGCTTTCATGTCATTCTTTAAAATTTCTATGTCTAATTTTAAACTATTCTTCAAACCATCCATCTCAGCTTCCATTTCATTTTTTGTTACTCTTTCTAAGAGCGAAATTTGTTGCACTTGATTTTGAAATTTTGATATATCATGATGCATTTCTTCCTCTTTTTCATGTGCCATAGAAGATATTTATGGTTGCTTACTAGGTGTGTCCATTGTTTCATTTCGAGGAATTTTGAAATCAAATAATCATATATATGCTTCACTATGCCATTTGAATCACTTCAAACTTATTTTTCAAACAAAACTTATGCAAAATTTAAAAAATACACACCTTTTTCTTGCTTTTTAGGAGCTAGATATTGCAATTGTTGTATCTTTGTAATTGTGAATCTCCAAGATCTGAAATTCCATCCTACAGTAGCCCTTTGAGTCTTCGTTCCATACCAACAAGTTAGACCAAGATTAGATCCTTCAAGAAAGGTTTACGCTCAATATCCCACAGTGACCTGATTCTAGACTCGTTCAGTAGAGAGAACTTGTACGGAGTGTCACATGTCATTATTTTGACCTTCGGCCATGAAAATGATAACAAGAAAACCACAATCCATCTTATTTATGTTTCTTTTTACAAAATTCAAATATGATGCTCAGAGAGAAAGTTATGATATTTTTCCCTAGGTCACCTGTTTAAGATGGAATTATAGAACCTGCAAAAATGCTAACTTCCTCTGATCATATCTCCGAAAATATAGCGAGACAAGATTTGAAAATTATGTACCAAGATTTAGGTTCCATAAGGTTGCAATTTCAACTTTTAAAGCTTTGTAGAAAAAAATCCGTGATGACTTGTTTGAAGCAGAAAAACCCTAGAATCCAAAGCTTTGATACTAAGTGTTATGTAACCAGATCAAAAAAGAGATATACCAATGACTTCAAAATTATTCTCTTTGAGGGGGAAACCTCCATTAAATCAAATAAATGAATAATTCTTGAATGACACAAATGACAAGACCTCCTAATCCAGGTGGATATTGGGGGCCACCCGCCTATTCCACTGGGACCCCCACCATTGTTCTTTCAGTTTTTCAATTCCTTTTTTTGTAGCACAATTTATTATTTTTTGTAGTTTTTTTTCCGGTCTTGAACTTTCGGAGCCGTTTTGAGGCCCTAAAAGACGGTTTTTGAGAAAATTGGGACCAACATGGGCCATGGACCAATGTTGGTCATTCAAAAGTTGTAGTCCTTGGATAGATCTTTCTAACAAGGTATTGTGCACATCAAACGAAGATCATATGCCAAAGTTACGACCCTGAAAAGTTGAAGTACCAATTTACCCAAACGGGGTCCATAGTTTGGTGCTTCATCTCCTAGGGTTAGGTTTTTGGGTGTTTAGGGTTTTCCATTGTTTCTCAATAATAAATAGGCCTTTGAGCCTCATTGTAACACAGTTCAGAGGCATGTAGCCACCACATCTCTTCTCAGAGATAAGCTACCATCGCCCGAGCTAGTCTTATTTACATGTTGTTTGTAAGCATATTTCAGTATTTGATTAATGAAATGAAGTTTTATTTCTACTGCATCTTTGTATTTATGGTTATATCTATAATTTGTTGTGTTCATGTTTAAATCTCGATCAGTGGTATCAAAGCGATCTCCTCTTTCTCTGTTTTTCTTTGCATGTCCCAAGCGAGGTTGGGATATAAGGAGTTAGGGATCCATCTGGTTGAACCTTTGCAAGATTAGCCTCGCAAACCTTGATGGCTACCCATGGGGGAAGAAAAGAAAGATGAGGGGGCAGGAGATCCTATCAAAATATTGCTCAAGGAGGCCCTCAAGAATCAAAGGAATGCGATGATGGATAACTTTGCCCAGATCCTTCATCGGTTGCCCACCGGCGGTACATCCACATCCAACTGCCACTCTAGAGGCTCCACTCCTTTTAAGGTACAAGTAAAATTTGACATTCCCATATTTGATGGCCAAATAGATGTAGACACCATAGATAAATGGTTAAATTTGCTAAAAGGATATTTTTCTGTTCATGATTTTTCAGCCAAGAAAAGATTACATTTTCTCTTCTCAAAGTCGTCCCCCACGTCAAGGACTGGTGGGAAACCTATTGTGAGTAGAAGGATGAAATTATGACCTCACGTTTTTTAGCCGCACCCACTTAGAACTCATTCTAGGATGTCATCAAGGAGTAGTACTACCCTTTTGGGAGCTATGAGGATAAATACATAAAGTGGACAATGCTGTGGAAGAGAAGGGACCAAGATGTGCCGAATTTTACCAATGTTTTTCATTCCCTTCACACAAATTTGGGTATCAAGGATTTTGAGAAACATTTGGGACTCAAGTATCGAGGCTTCCTACATAGGTACGTCCAAGATGAGATGGGGTTCTTGGACATCTCCTCGCTCGGCATGACATACTAATGCCATCAAGATCAAGAAGAAGTTTAAACCGAAGAAGCGAGTCTTTGGATCTGTGAATATGAAGTGAGGGAAAGGTGCTCCCAAACTGCAGAACAAAGGGCAAAGCCAAGGTGGGGCAGCCCAGGACAACCCGCCAAAGAAGCAAGAAAAAAAAAACACCGCGAAACCAAAGGAGGACACAGGAAAGAGGTCTAAGTTCCATAAGAGCTCCACTCACAACACAAGTGAGTGTCGGGCCAAGCAGTCACTGGTGACCGAGTTGAAGGCTTCAGAATTAGATGCATGTTTTGACTGTGAGTCAGAACCTTACAAGGGGAATGAAAAAGGAAAGAAGATTATCGATGCATTTCCCAACGCCACCGTTTCCACCACGAAGATCCAGAAGGAGGAGCCCGAAGATTCAGAGGAGGAGGAGAGCCTCTTCCACTCCCAAATGTAGGTAAAGGTTTCCCTGCTATAGTTCATTGTTGACAACGGGAGCCAAAAGAACCTCATTTCAGCAAAGGTCGTGAAGCAGTTGGTCTTACTGACCATAGCACACCCATAACCGTACACCGTCGGGTGTCTTCACCAAGGATAGGATCTTCGCGTGAGCCAACAATGTCACCTTCCATACAACATCAAGCCCCCCATGGATGGGGTATTATGTGACATTTCTCCCTTTGATGTTTGTGATGTATTATTAGGTCAACCATACTTTGGAAGCAACATGTTGTGTATGAGTCAAGGCCTCGTGCTGTTATTGTTACTTTGGGAAATATTTGTATAGGATACCGGAGGTAGCACTGCCTAACACCATCTATTTAGTTACTGCAAAGCAATGCAGTAAGCTCATTTCCAAAACCGGGAAATTTGTTTTCCTGATGATACGCCCTTAGGGAAAGAAGAATACGATGGCCATGACCTCCAGAAAGGGCCCCTCCACATGAATACAACAGATCGACAAGGTTGCATAGGAGTACGAGTACATCTTCACCTCCCCCGAAGGGGTGCCTCTACACTATCAGGTCAAGCACTCCATCGATCTGACCCCAGATGCGTCGTTGCCCAATGGACCAATATATCGGTGCTCCGTTATGGGGAACAATGAAATCAAGAGGCAGATTCAGGAGCTATTGTAGAAAGGTCACATCCAGCTGAGTTCATTGCCTTGTGGGAGCCTGATCGTGTTGGTACAGAAGAAGGATGGGACTTGGAGACTCTGTATTGACTATCGGGCGCTGAACAAGATCACAGTCTGGAATAGGTAACTGATCCCACAGATTGATGACCTTATGGACCAACTCAAAGGGGAAAAATATTTTAGCAAGATCGACTTGAAGTCCGCATATCACCAGGTACCAATCAAACCCTCTGATGTGTAGAAGGCTGCCTTCAAAGCCAAGGAGTGCCTTTTCGAATGGTTGTTTATGCCCTCTGGGTTGACGAATGCTCCTGCAACCTTCATGAGGCTGATGGATGACTTCTTGTAGCCATTCATCAACTTATTTGCAGTGATATACTTGGAGGAAATCCTGATATTCAACCAGAGTTGGGAAGAGCACCTCCACCATATCCGACAGGTTTTCCAAACATTGCAGCAACACAAGTTGTGTGCCAATTTGGAGAAATGCACTTTTGGCATGACCCAAGTTCGGTATCTTGGATATATTATTGATGAACAGAGGGTGCATGTGGATCCAGCCAAGATCCAAGTCATTCAAGGTTGGCCAGCCCCAACCACTTTAATAGAGCTCCAAAACTTTATGGTTCTTTCCAATTTCTATCGTATGTTTGTGTTGGCATTCTCTCATATCACTTAGCCCTTGAGTCAAGTCACCAAGGGAGGAGTGAAAGAAAAATTATTTTGGTCTGAATCTCAACAGAAGAAATTTGAAGAGTTGAAACATCACCTCTGCTCTACACCAATTCTAACATTACCAGACTTGCAACAACCATTTGAGATTGAGACAGATGCCTCTGATTATGCTATTGGGGAATTCCTTACTCAACAAGGGCATCTAGTGGCATATCATAGTGAGACACTTTCAGACACAGTATAGAAGTATCCCATTAATGACAAAGAGATGTATCCCATTAATGACAAAGAGATGTATGCCATTATGCAGGCCTGCTGACTATGGAAGCATTACATTTTGGGGAAGGAAACGGTCATCCACACAGACCACCGAACCCTGCAATTCATATAAATGCAAGGTAAGTTGTAGAATGATCGCCATAAGAAGTGGTCCACATACCTGCAATAGTTCCATTTGAATATCAAGTATAAGAAAGGAAACACCAATAATGTTACAAACTACCTTAGCTGACCACCAATCATGGTGTTAACCGCACATGCTCAACTTATGTGGGCAAGAGACTTCTGATTGGCTACTTCTCTACAAAAGTGATTCAGAATTCGGCCACACATACCAGACGCTCTTGGAGGGTCAACAAGTTCCAGATTTTCACCTCCAAGAGGGTCTGTTATGCCACTTGGTACACCTTTTTGTTCCTTCAAGAGAGCGTTCCAAGATTTTTAGGAAGCACACTACTGTTGGTTCACTGGGCATTTTGGGGTCGACAAAACGGTGGTAGTATTGCAGAAGTATTTCTATTGGCCAAATCTTTGACATGATGTCAGGAAGTACATCAGATCCTACACTGCCTACACCATTTCCAAACTAACCATCAAGAAGCAAGGCCTCTATACTCCGCTGCCTACCACTAGTCCACCTTTGGATTCCATCTCCATGGATTACATGTTGGGCCTTCCTTTTACTAAGCATGGCAACGACTGTGTTGTTGTGGTCGTCGATAGATTCTTAAAGATGGCCATTATGGCAGCTTGCAAGAAGAATATCATAGCAGAAGCCACTGCTAAAATCTTCTTTGAATGAGTGTGGGTACGCTTTGGGATCCAACAGTCTATCACCTCAGATAGGGACAACAGGTTCCTCAATACATTTTGGTCTAGTCTCTAGTCGATGTTGGACACCAAGCTCACTAAGTCCACAACTTTCCATCCCCAAACTAATGGCCAGAAAGAGACTGTCAACAAGATGATCGTACACATTCTACGCATGTACAACTCAAAGCATCGGTGCACATGGGATGAGAGCCTCCCCTATGTCCAACACAACTATAACCGAGCTCTCCATAGCTCAACTAGCCACAACCCTTTTCAGGTCGGCTTGGGATTCCAGCCACTATGTCCCATTGATGTGGACATACCATTTGCATCTACTCAAGGAGATTCAGCTCATGTCCAGTTCGAAGTCAATAAGCCAAACAACTTCATTGAGAACATCTAACATATTCTCCAGCAAGTCCATGACATTTTGTAGAAATCAAATGCCCAGTACAAGAAGTGACATGATCAACATCGGGTGCCACACATTTTTCAGGTGGGCGACAAAGTCTGGTTACATTTGCAGAAGGAACACCTTATCGAAGCCTATCACAAACTTAGACCAATTTGATATGGTCCTTACACCATTACCAACATTGTGGGAGACAATGCATTTGAGCTCAGCATTCCCCCATTCATTGGCCTACACCCACTATTCAATATGGACCGTCTTCGACCACATTTTTCACCATTGTTAGACACATGAGACATTGCACAACAACTCACACCTACAGAGTTAAATCCATATTGCATGGAAAAAGAAACAACTGATCGAATCATGAACACGCAAATCAAGAACACCCAACAATAAAGGATCCAACTATATCGAGTTGTCAAAGAAGGCCAACTCCTTCACCAGGACAAGTAGCTCACTAGGGACCAAGAAGTTTCCTCTTCTCATGGAGGAACTCAACGTAATGGGGACCATTACTTCCTAAGGCGGGACAAATGATCTAGGTGGATATTGGTGGACATTTGCGTATTCCACTTGGACCCCCACGATTGTTTCTTTCAGTTTTTTAGTTTCCTTATTTGTAGCACAATTTACTATTTTTGGCAATTTTTTCGGGTCCTCAATTTCCGGAGCCAATTTTTGAGGACCTAAACAACATTTTTGGGAACACTGGGACCAGCATGGGACATAGATCAATGTTGTTCATTCAAAATTTTTAGTCCTTGGAGATGTATTTTTAATGAGGTATTGTGCACTTCAAACAAAGATTGTATGCCAAAGTTACGACCCGAGGAAGTTGATGTACCAATTTACCCAAATGGGGCCCATAGTTTGGCGCTTCATCTCCTAGGGTTAGGTTTTTGGGTGTTTATGGTTTTCCATTATTTCTCAATAATAAATAGGCCTTTGAGCCTCATTGTAACACAATTCAGAGGCATGTAGCCGCCATATCTCTTCTCAAAGATAAGCTACCACCGCTTGAGCTAATCTTATTTCCATTTTGTTTGTAAGCATATTTATGTATTTGATATTAATGAAATGAAGTGTTATTTCTACTGCATCTTTGCATTTATGGTTATATCTATAATGTGTCGTGTTCCTATTTAAATTTGGATCATTGGTATCAGAGCGGTCTTGCGGTCTTCTCTTTCTCTGTTTTTCTTTGCATGTCCGCGACGAGGTCAGGATATAAGGAGTTAGGGCTTGATCTGGTTGAACCTTTGCAAGATCACCCTCACAAAATCTGATTTCTGCCCATGGGGGAAGAAAATAAATATGAGGGGGTAGGAGATCTTATCAAAATATTACTTGAGGCAGCCCTTGAGAAACAAAGGAACGCGATGATGGATAACTTTGCCCAGATCCTTCAATAATTTCCCATCGACAGTGCATCCACATCCAGAAACCACTCTGGAGGCTCCACTCCTTTTAAGGTCCAAGTAAACTTTGACATTCCCATATTTGAGTGCCAAATAGATGCAGACGTCGTAGATAAATGGTTAAATATACTAGAAGGATATTTTTTTGTTCATGATTTTTCCAGTAGAGAGAAGATTACATTTTCTCTTCTTAAAGTTGCCCCCCACGTCAAGGACTAGTGGGAAACCTTCTGTGACTAGAAGGATGAAAGTACGACTTCACTATTTTCATGCACACCCACTTGAAACTCATTTTGGGATACCATCAAGGAGCAGTACATAAAGTGGACAACGCTGCGGCAGGGAAGGGACCAAGATGTGTTGTAGTTTACCAATTTTTTTCATACCCTTCGCATGAAGTTTGGTATCAAGGATTCTAAGAAAAAATTGGTATTCAAGTACCACAGCAGCCTACACAGGTACATCCAGGATGAGATGGAGTTCCTGGACATATCCTCGCTTAGAAAGGCATATTGACATGCTGTTAAAATCAAGGAGAAGTTTAAATAGAAGAAGCGAGACTGTGGATCTATGAATTTGAAGCAAGGGAAAAGTGCCCCCAAACCGAAAAACAAAGGAAAAAGCCAAGGTGGGGCAGCCTAGGACAACCGACCAAAGCCACAAGCAAAGAACAACACCGTGAAGTAGAAGAAGGACATGGGAAAGTGGTGTGAGTTCCATAAGAGCTCGACTCACAACACAAGTGAGTGTCAGGCCAAGCAGTCACCAGTGGCCAAGATGAACACTTCGGAGTCAGATGCATGTTCTGACTCTGAGTCAGAACCTGACAAGGGGAATGAAAAAGGGAATCAGATTATCGATGTGGAGCCCAATGCCACCTGTTACACAGCAATTTGTCACCATCACTACTACCCCTGTCCCGTATCTTGGAGGACTCATTCCGGGACCTATGAGAAGTGACATGGCCTAAAAACACTTGCATTGCATTCCTCTGAACATGACCTTTGTTTTCCTTGAAGACATCTCCTACTGAAAAGCCCTAAAAATAGCTCTTTTTCCATTGGCACAGTCTCATAGTTTAGCCCTTGCGCCAAGGGGGCAAATCCTCCAAAGAGGGCGCGCCAATTGGCGCTCTATCATAGAGTCGCACTCGTGCTAGCCATATTAAGAGGTGTTTTTTAACAAATAAATGGTGGAAGTTTTGTCCTAAGAAATTCCTGGACTGCTATCTATCTTGCGTTGGGTGGTTCGGCTATGGATTTCCATACAGAGGAACTGGTTTGCCACCTCTCATGGAAGCTTTCTTGATGATATGGCCAATCCCATGATTATCGGTTATGATCCCAACTCCCCTTCCTCCATCTATAAAAGCTTGCCCATTTCCTTTGCAAGCTAGTTTTTTGGAGTTCGAAAGTTTCAGAATTCCCAAATTCCCAAGAGCTTCATGCTGCAAGAGCCTTCTTGATTCCCTTAAGGCCAAATCCAAGCAAAGAGACTATTGTCCAAGATCCAAAGAGAGAGGCTTGTCCTTATTCCCGACAGGCTTTGTGAGACATATACCCGCCGAAGGAGAATCCAACATTAGAACATTGGTTGTACTCCCCTTTGATTGATTATTAATGAACGACTATTGGTTATGGTTCCACTCTTGTTATTATTTATGATGATGATGATTTATTTATTTTTTGATTGACATATAGTTGCGTATACTAGATTTTATGCTTGCGTTTGTATTGTTTCTTGTATGTGCAGGTGTCCATTCATGGATATTGTGAGGATTGTGATTTGCCGGAGCAGAGGAATGAGAGCACCACCTCTCCTACAAACAATAGCGTTGGAATTTAGGTAGGCCTTCATCGTTGGCCTGTTAATTTGCAATTAGGAACTTGCGCTATAGCGTTTGACGATTGTTGCTAGACCCGGTCTGGCCTAGTAGGGATCGCCTCTATTTGCAGAGGGGATTTACCTCTTCAACAATTTGGTGACTACGCTGGGGAGTTTGTCTTGCTTTTTTGGTTGTTTCTTGATTTTTGCTTGCTTGGTCTGCCTTTTGGGTTGGGTTCTTTGTTGTTTTTGCTTCTTGGTTTACCTGGTTATCGTTGGTCTGGTTTTGGATTGCTTATTTTTCATTTTGGCACATCAAACTTGACTGGCGCGCCTTTTTGCGTAACAGTCGCGCCAATTGGTGCTTGTTGTCAATATATTACTCACACCAATCCTTAAAAGGCGCTAGTTTCGACCTGACAGTCACACTAGGCCTGGGGATTGCTAAAGTTTGCTTGATTTTAAGCCTTCTGGGCTTGGTATTACTTTTTGGATACATTTCCTCGATTGCTTGAGTGTGCTGGAGTCCTGTTTGACTAGTTTTAACCTTCATCCTTTGGTTGTTTGCCATTTTCTATCGATTCCACGTTTTTAGCCCTAGGGCATCTAGTGGCTTTGTGTCGAGCCTTCCTTAGGAGTTTTTGGTATTTTGTTGGTCCAGTCGACTTTTTGATTGCTCCCTTGCACTCGTTTAGTGGTTGTTAATCATTTCATTGCGTTGTTTAAGTGACTTACCTCTTTTTCACTTGAATTCCACCTTGTTTCACTTTGGGCCTAGATTGCACGGCTCATTTGTGTCTTTGGGATTTTTCTCAGTTTTGAAGGACTACTTTGTCAATTTAGGGATCTGATTGTGCTTGCATTGAGTGAAATTTGCTTGTTTTTTCTCTCTTATTATCATTTCTCAAATTGCTCTCTTTTCATTATTTTTTCAATTTGTTTAGTGAATCTTTCCCTTAACATCGAAAAAAATATCTTTTTCTTTTCATTAGTTAATGTGAATTAGAGCTTTTCGTTGTTATTAGTGATTAGTGACTTTGAAGAAAAGCTTTTTGATTTCCATTAGCTACATTAGAGATATCGTTGGTTATGTTCTGATCGTTTTGTTTGTGTGAAAGCTCTCAACTCTCTTATAGTTAGCATTCATCGAATAAAATGATATACTGTGGCATATAGCTTGCATTTAGGAGATTTTGAGATACTACATTCGCTAGGGCCTGAAAACTGAAATGTAATTGAAGATAAACGTTAAAATATACTCAATTTACACTAAGGCAGCATTGGAATTTAACGAAACATATTTAGAGGTCTAGGCTAGAGACATGCTCCAACGTCTTTAAACCTAGTCACTTTTGTTTCCACTCAAGGTTGGGTGATTCCTCCTTCTGTGACTCAATAGTGGTCTAGTACGGAATTGTGCTCCCACGTACCATTGAGTATATGGGGAGACCCCACTAGGTTATCATCCTTTATCCATAGGAAGCCGAGTTTGCAACCCTATACCCATGATACAACGGATACAACATTCGGGGAGATTGCTTGCACGTACAGAAAGTCCTTGGTTGATTTCTCTTTCATTTCTAAAACTAAGGTGTATATTGCAGTTCACAGTTATTTGGTACACCCTCTTTGCCTGGTATCCCTGAGCAGTCATTTGATCTTTTCTGACTCCTTAAATTTGAAAGGATCACCAAGCGTTTGTCCTTTCATGCTTGTTTCAAATCTGAAAGTGATAGAGTCACCTTTTATCTGTTTCTTGACTCTTAAAACATGAAACGGTGAAGTTTCTTAATTTCAATGTGGTAAAAATTAAATCACCCACGATCACACGCCCTGTTAGATTCTGCTTGTTGGCCATTTGATTGTGTGTCTTGACTCTTTTTCAGCCCCGTGTGTGATTTTCAGTTTTTGATGGCAACTTTTCCAGAGTTCACCAACCCCGGAATCCCCTTTGACGAGAATCCTAGTCATTTTTCTCCTTTTGGGAATGTTGGTGCTCCTTACATGGCAACGTTGTCCCTTCCCGGGTTAACTGTTGGGTTGCCTGTTTGGTTGTTCTCAACCTTTGTGGTCTCTAATGTCTCAACTATTGGTCAATCAGTTCCTCCACCTGAACAACATCATGTTGATTCCAAGGTGGACCTCTCCCCTTCTTCACCTGTTTCTATGTCCTCATCTTCTACTTCGCCTGGTGAAAGTCTGGATTCAAGTAACCAGGTGGCTAAGAAGAAGAAGAAGAAGATGAAGAAGAAGAAGTCTCATAAGTTAGAGGCTAAAAGTACAGCTACTGCTCTGAGTACAGCTCAGGTCGGACCACTTTTTGCTCCTCCGCGGAAGGTCAAGTTTCCTTGTAAATTGTGCAAGAGAGACCATCTTCTCCGTGATTGTCCTGGCATTCCTATGATCTTAGAAGTATGGTCTCATGATCTGGCTCGTCCCTCATCATCCTCTGAAGCTTAGAGCGATGCTACCCTATCCACTGGCAATGGTAAGAAGAAAGGGAAGATTCGATTCCCCTGTAGGCTATGTGAAGGCAACCATCCCCTTCACCTTTGTCCGCTCATGGATAAATCTTCCACTGTTTTGGAAAGTCTTACAGCGTCTTCACCCCAAATTCCAGTTGGTTATCAGAGGCTCTCTTCATACCCTCTCCTTGTCGACAACAAGATTGACTTAGATTCTTCTCTTGTCCATCCTCTTCTTTCTGAACCTGGCTGTGCTAAGCCTGTTCCAGACCAACCATTGGTCGGAAAGAGTGTTGACTCAGGTTCACCACTCGTCGATTACTCTGTTTCGGAAGAGTGTCATGCTCATGTTCTTCTCATCTCGTTAGATTCTCCTGAGTCCGAAAACGATCCTCCTATCCCAGCCGATCCATAGAATCCCTCTTCGGTTCCTTTAGAGCAGGGGGGCAATCATACGCTTCCCCCACCAAGTAGTTTAGTCGTTTCCTTCGACTAGAGTCACCTGACTACTTTCTGCCTTCCATCTCATGTGCCTTTCCAGATTACAGTACATGCCTATGATAAGGTAGTACCTGGCACTGTCTTGGATGAAGGTGCATCTGTCAGTCTTATGCCTTCCACTACTTGGCAAGCTTTGGGCTCCCCACAACTTGTGCCGGTCGCACAGAATCTGTTGGCGTTTGATGGAGGAACCAGTCAACCATTAGGGATCCTTCCGAAGTTCCCTATTACTTTGGGAGGCAAAACCATCTATATAGACGTACTGGTTACCCAAGGTGCTTTAGATTTCAGTCTTCTCCTTGGCCGTGACTATTTTTATGCCATGGGGGCCCTTGTCTCTTCAATTTTCCATGTGGTTTTCTTTCCACATGATGGAAGAATCGTGACTATAGATCAATTATCGTTCTTTAGTCCCCTGGTACCTCCTGTGCAGTTGTCATCCCCTCCTGGTTTTTATCCACCAGTTTTATCTACCCCACCGCAGGTCAACTATGTGGCTACTTATCCCGTGCCTGTATCCAGTGATGATGTCGTCGTGCATAGTGTCCTGGGGGCATTGGGTCCTGACTTCCAAGATGTTATCCTTCCACCGAGAGTGCCACTCTTGGAAGCAACGACTTCCTGTTCATTATGATGAAGTTTGTGCGGAGCATAGTTCGCTTTCCTACGTCAAGCTCCTTAAAAAATTAAACTGGGTCCGGTCGAGCAGAGTTCCTAATCTTGTGTCAAGCCTGTTAAAAAATGAAACAAGGGTTATGAGGATAGTTTTTTTATTGTGTCAACCTCATTAAAAAATGAAACAACTCCCTTTCCAAATCGAGTCTTTTGATTAATATCTCGTAAAATACAAGTCGAGTCTTTCCAAGATCTCGAAAGTGAACCTTCATTCCATCCACTTTGTTGAATGCAATGTAGCTTGTGGGGCATGCACCTCGTTTTGTGTCATTATGCTGGGGGCATGCGAACTTATAACAAGCATAGTTTTTTGTTTCAAGCTTGTGTAAACATGAAACCGAATCCAAGCAGAGTTCTCCATGGTTCAAGCTTGTGTAAAACTGAACCCATAGCCGATGTACATCTCGTGATTGCCATTTTTATCCGCTCAATTATGCTAGATGAGCCTTGGTTGTTTCATTCCATTGCCACCATCTCTTTGGTCGATCATATGCTTTCACTCGGTTGTTTTTCCTTTCCTGAGGAACTGCAACAATGAGTGGTTTTATTAGCCAGCGTCTTGACCATTACATGTTTTGAGAAGTTCCACCATTGCCGGAACCAGTTGCTACCCTTTATACCACTCGTTCCTCTAGTACGAGTCACCTTTAAGCTCTTTTCTAACTCGTAAAATATGAAAATATTTCCGAGTATTTTTTCCCTTTTTGACTCATTAAAGAGAATAAAAATGGAGGTTTGCTTTCAGCTCTTTTCTGACCGTTTAAAAGATGAAAATATTGCCGAGCTATTCCTCTTGACTCGTTAAACATAAATAAGAGGCAGTCACCTTTAAGCTCTTTTCTGACCGTGTAAAGACGAAAAGATCGTCGAGCTCTTGTTGTTTCAGGCTCGTTAACGGTTATGAAACGACGTGATTTCGGTCGCTTTTTTACTTTTTCAGGTCAAAGTCACTAATCATGTAAAGTACTCCTCGATCGTAATGATCGAGCGGTTCTTTCGAGTATTGTTTTATACTTTTTCGGGCTCGAGAGACACAACTTTATGAAAAAGGACCCCCTTGGAGTTTACTTTTCTGTTGTCTTTTCAAACTCTCTAAACATGAAAAGATGTTGAGTTCTCCCTTTGTCGGACTTGTTAAAACTTGATGACATTGGATTCCGTCGAAATGACATTTTACAAGAATATGCTATCCCCTTCAAGCTTGTTAATAAAAATAATTGGGGTACTTGCCAGAAATGGTGGGCAAAATGGAACTAGAATCATTGTCATGTCGGCAGTATGTCGCTCTTGAACATGGCACTTGTCTGCATTCGTGTCAGGGTGGGGACATCTCATCTCATTTTTCACTTGCCTCCGTGGGTTTGGGTGATCCTGTTTGACCTCTCACTTGCTCTTTGCCTTGTCACCATGACCTCTGGTCGATTGATGTCAAATACTGCCAAATCCACTGTCATGCCACCGATATGTTCAAGAGAAGTTGACCTCTGCAAAATATCAACCTCCCTCTGATAACTCATATAATCCTGATTCACAAAACCATTATCTTCCTCTGTCTCGCGTCGATGATGTGGGAAATACTATGGCCCACCTTCGGTCAAGGTCACTTCCTATCGACTTCAGCTCATTATCCAGGAAGCTGATCTAGAGACTCCCTTCTGGTGCCTTGGAGCCTGCATGCCTGAATGGCAGGTTCTTCACATTCAACGTGAGGTTTTCATCATTGGCCTCTGATTGAATGATTCTACGGGTGTTTAACGCCAGCTCACTGATTCACATGCCGTAGATTGTACCTGTAGTACCTTGAGGGCCATTGTCATTATTGGTGGTACCTCTCGCGTCTGTTAACAGCCTTCACCATTGGCTGGTAATTAGATAATGTTCCTACATGTTTGACTTCGGCTCCTATATTCGCATGCTTGAACTTGTACTTTGTTCGGATCGAGGTGGAGCGCAAGACCCTGGATTTTGTCTGTTGAGATCTAGGCTGTGATTTTGTGGATTACTCTAATTGTTACATGACTCATTCACTAGATGGTTGCAACCATGCCTGAGTCTATTTATTGATCCTCAATGGATGGTTGCGCCCATACCTTGGATCTGAATTATTATGTACTCTGCTATGGATGGTTGCGCTCATACCACAAATATCATGTATTTGAGATATCAGTTGTACTTCTCCATGCAGGTTTTCCGGCGACAGTGTTTTCGGTTGGAAATGTTCTCGTAAAGCATTTCACCCCTCTCTCTCTCGGGCCTCATGCTTTATGGGGCATCTGTTACACAACAATTTGTCACCGTCCCTGCTACCCCTATCCCGTATCTTGGAGGACTCATTCCGGGACCTATGAGAAGTGACATGGCCTGAAAACACTTGCATTGCATTCCTCTGAACATGACCTTTGTTTTCCTTGAAGACATCTCCTACTGAAAATCCCTAAAAATAGCTCTTTTTCCATTGGCGCGATCTCATAGTTCAGCCCTCGCACCAAGGGGGCAAATCCTCCAATGAGGGCGCGCCAATTAGCACTCTTTCATAGAGTCGCACCCGCGCCAGCCATATTAAGAGGTGTTTTTTAACAAATAAACGGTGGAAGTTTCGTCCTAACAAATTCCTGGACTGTTATCTATCTTGAGTTGGGTGGTTCGACTACAGATTTCCATAGAGAGGAAGTGGTTTGCCACCTTCATGGAAGCTTCCTTGATGATATGGCCAATCCCATGATTATCGGTTATGATCCCAACTCCCCTTCCTCCATCTATAAAATCTTGCCCATTTCCTTTGCAAGCTAGTTTTTTGGAGTTCCAGAGTTTCAGAATTCCCAAATTCCCAAGAGCTTCATGCTGCAAGAGCCTTCTTGATTCCCTTAAGGCCAAATCCAAGCAAGGATACTATTGTCCAAGATCCAAAGAGAGAGGCTTGTCCTTATTCCTGATAGGCTTTGCGAGACATGTGCTGCTGATTACCTGCCAAAGGAGAAACCATCGTCAGAACATTGGTTGTACTCCCCTTTGATTGATTATTAGTGAACGACTATTGGTTATGGTTCCACTCTTGTTATTATTTATGATGATGATGAGTTATGTCTTTTCTTATTGACATATAGTTGCGTATACTGGATTTTATGCTTGTGTTTGTATTGTTTCTTGTATGTGCAGGTGTCCATGCACGGAGATCCTGAGGATTGTGATCTACTGGAGCAGGGGAACGAGAGCACCACCTCTCCTACAAACAATAGCGTTGGAATCCATGTATGCCTTCATCGCTGGTATGTTAATTTGCAATTAGGAACTTGCGCTATAGTGTTTGACGATTGTTGCTAGGCCCAGTCTGGGCTAGCAGGAATCACCTTTGTCTGCAGAGCGAATTTACCTCTTCAACACCACCATTTCCACCATGAAGATCCAGAAGGAGGAACACGAAGATCCAGAGGAGGAGGAGTGCCTCTTCCACTCCCGGATGTGGGTAAAGGGTTCCACGCTACAGTTCATTGTTGACAATGGGAGCCACAAGAACAACATTTCGGCAGACATCATGAAGCGGTTGGGCTTACCGACCACAACACACCCACAACTGTACACCATCGGGTGGTTTCAAAAAGGATGGAATCTTCGTGTGAGCTAGCAGTGTCACCTTCCATATAGCATCAAGCCCTTCACGTATGAGGTATTATGTGACATTTCTCCCCTTGATGTTTGTGATGTATTATCAGGTCAAACGTACTTGTGGAAGGGACATGTTGTGTATGAGTCAAGGCCTCGTGCTGTTATTGTTACTTTGGGAAATAGGTTGCACAGGATATCAGAGGTAGCACTGCCTACTGCCATCTCTTTGGTTACTATAAAATAATGCAGTAATGTCATTTCTAAAACCAGGAAATTTGTTTTCTTGATGATACGCCCTCAGGGAAAGAAGAAGATGGTGGCCACAACCTCTAGACAGGGCCCCTCCACACGACAACAACAGATGGACAAGGCCATGGAGGAGTATGAGGACATCTTCACTTCCACCGCAAGGCTGCCTCTGCACTGTCAGGTCAAGCACTCCATTGATTTGACCCCAGGTGCATCATTGCCCAACTAATGGACCAATCTATCGGTGCTCCATTCAAGAGAATGAGAAAGTCAAGAGGCAGATTCAGGAGCTGTTGCAAAAAGGTCAAATCTGGCTGAGTTCATCACCCTGTGGGAGCCCAATTATGTTGGTACAGAAGAAGGATGGGACTTGGAGACTCTATATTAACTACTGGATGTTGAACAAGATCACAATTCGGAATAGGTAACTGATCCCACAAATTGATGAACTTTTGGACCAACTCAAGGGGGGGAATGTTTCAGCAAGATCAACTTGAAGTCCGGATATCACCAGGTACCAATCGAACCCTCTGATGTGTGGAAGACTACCTTCAAAGCCAAGGAGGGTCTTTTCAAATTGTTGTTTATTCCTTTCGGGTTGACGAATTCCCCTGCAACCCTCATGCGTTTCATGGATGACATATTGCAGCCATTCACCAACTCATTTGTAGTGGTATACTTGGATGACATCCTAATATTCAGCTAGAATTGGAAAGAGCACCTCCACCACATCCGACATGTTCTCCAAACACTGTGGCAACACAAGCTATGTGTCAATTTGGAGAAATGCACTTTTGGCATGACCTAGGCTTAGTATCTCGGATACATTATTGATGAATGTGGGGTGGATGTGGATCTAGCCAAGATCCAAGTCATTTGGGATTAGCCAGCCCCAACCACTCTGACAGAGCTTCAGAGATTTCTGGGTCTTACCAATTTCTATCACAGGTTTGTGTTGGGATTCTCTCATATCACTTGGCCCTTGAGTTAAGTCACCAAGGGATGGCCGAAATAAAAATTATTTTGGTCTAAATCTCAAAAGAAGGCACTCACAGAGTTGAAACATCACCTCTGCTCTACACCAGTGCTCACATTACCAGACTTGCAACAACCATTTGATATCGAGATAGATGCCTCTGACTATGGTACTGGGGCAGTCCTTACTCAACACCAGTGAGATATCACAGTAAGACACTTTCAGACATACTTTGGAAGTATCCCACTTATGACAAAGAGATGTATTCCATCATGTAGGCCTGCAGACAATGGAAGCATTAAATCTTGGGGAAGGAAACGGTCATCCACATAGACCATTGACCCCTGTAATTCATACAGACGCAAGGTAAGTTGCAGAATGATTGCCATCAGAAGTGGTCCACATACCTGCATCAGTTCCATTTGAAGATCAAGTATAAGAAAGGCAACACCAATAATGTTGCAGACTACCTGAGCCGACCACCAATCATGGCATTAACCACCGTGCTCAACTCCTATGGGCACGAGACTTTTGATTGGCCACTTCTCTACAAAAGTGACCCAAAATTCAGCCACACATACCAAATTCTCTTGGAGGGTTAACAAGTTCTGTATTTAAACCTCTAGGATGCCCTGTTATGCCACCTAGGACACTTTTATGTTCCTTCAAGTGAGTGTGCCAAGATGATTTGGGAAGCGCACTACAGTCAGGCCGCTGGGCATTTTAGTGTCGAGAAAATGGTGGTAGTACTGCAGAAGTATTTCTATTGGCTGAATCTTCGATGGGATGTTGGGAAGTACATTAGATCCCGCATTGCCTGCGCCATTGCCAAACCTAACATCAAGAAGCAATGCCTCTATACTCCGCTGCCTACCACTAGTCGACCTTAGAAATCCTTCTCCATGGATTACATGTTGGGCCTTCCTTCTACTAATCATGGAAATGACTTTGTTTTTGTGGTCATTGACAGATTCTCAAAGGTGGCCATTATGGTGGCTTGAAGAAGAATATCATAACAAAATCCATTGCTAAAATCTTCTTTGAATGAGTGTGGGTACACATTGGGATCCCATTGTCTATCATCTCAGATTGTGACAATAGGCTCCTCAATACATTTTGGTCCAGTCTCTGGTCAATGTTGGACACCAAGCTCATTACGTCCACAGCTTTTCATCCCCAAACTGATGGCCAGATAGAGGTCATCAATAGGATGAACATACACATTCTGTGCATGTACAACTCAAAGCATCCGTGCACATGGGATGAGAGCCTCCCCTATGTCCATCACAACTATAACTGGGCTCTCCACTGCTTGACGGGCCACAACCCTTTTGAGGTGGGCTTGGGATTCCAACCACTATGTCCCATTAATGTGGCCATACCATTTGCATCTATTCAAGCATATTCATCTCATGTTCAGTTTGAAGTCGATAAGGAAAATAACTTCATTGAGTACATCTAACATATATGCCAGCAGGTCCACAACATTCTAGAGAAATCAAATGCGAAGTACATGAAACGACATGATCAACATCGAATGCCACACAAATTTTAGGTGGGCGACAAAGTCTAGTTGCATTTGTAGAAGGAACGCCTTACCAAAGCCTATTGGAAACTCAAACCACTCCGATATGGTCCTTACACCATTACCAAGGTTGTGGGATACAATTCATTTGAGCTCATCATTCCCCTATTGCTTGGCATGCACCCAGTGTTCAATGTGGATTGCCTTCGACCATACTTCCCACCATTGCTAGACACATTAGATATTGCAGAGCAGCTCACACCTACAGAGTTAAATCCATATTGCATGGAACAAGCCACAATTGATTGGATCATGGACACACAGATCAAGAACACCTACCAACAAAGGATCCAACTATATTGAATTCTCAAAGCATGCCAATTCCTTCATGAGGTCAAGTGGCTCACCAATAATATAATTGTTTTTAAAAATATATGTTAATGGTTTTTTGTTAAATATTTATGGGATGTAGATTAGTTAGGTATTAATTCACTGTGAAAAAATTCCTTACAATGTTTTTAGTTTAAACTTCTAATTAATGAGGGGCTAGTATGCATGGAAATTATAGTGATAGTTCACTCATGTGGAATGACCTCACCTAATTGCCAATTTTATCAATATAAAAGAATAAATTATTCATTATATTACTTTTAAATAGAATAATTTAATTATTTAATTATCAGATTTAAAAATGAATAAATTGTAAAAATAAAAAATGTATAAAATATATAATTTAAATTGAATAATACTTTTAATGAAAAGAATAAAATTAATAAATATAAAAATTAATCTAAGAAAGAAAAAATACCTTTTGAAAATTAAAAAATAAAATCCCAAGAGAAAACGAAATTTATTATTCTTACTGTGATTAAAGCTACTACCTTAGATATCATTATTAATAATAAACTATTGTCCTAGATTACATTATTAATAATATAATTATAAGCAAGATATTATTCTTGATTACATTATTCACAATTGTTGGAGCAAACAATGCGCAGCGGAAATTTAAAAGGCATACACAACACATAAAATCATAAAACATAACACAAGGATTTAACGTGGTTCACCCAACCAATCTGGGCTACATCCACCAAAACAGAGGCACTGAAAATCTTATTATTCAACAGGAGATTACAATAATTTATTTCCTCACACTCTCTACCATCCCAATATCCTGTATAGGCATATATTTTATAGCTAGGAGTATAAAACTGAATCATAAATTCTCTCACAACAAATATAGGATGCATTAACTCCTCCTCAACAAAATGGAGCTAATATAGCAACAAATCCTATTGTTGTCACCTACATGAGATTTTTGCCCAATTTAATA
>APFE030946170.1:40284-52178 GCA_000404065.3 Pinus taeda | reverse complement strand
TAAATTCCTTTTTATATATTTATTATATATTTAATTAAAAAGTTGTAAGTTATAAATAAATAATTATATAATTAGATTAGTAGAGAAGGAATCCAAATTTTATTTAAAAAACATTTTAGTGATTTTAATTTTGAAATAAAAAAATAGTTCACTTATATATATATAACATATATATATATAGCATTTTCGCTGGAGATTGTTATATATATAAAACTAACTAGCATAATGTCTCTATAACGGACATGGAATTTCATCTTCGCTGGAGATTGTCAGAAACTCCAGTGGTAAATCTTTATTGAGAGAGAGGAATGGTTACACAAACAGTAGAAATCGAGTATGCAAAATCTCAAGGAAATCAAAGATCCCATTTGTTTGGAGTTTTCTATAACAGTTGTGAAGATCCAATTGTTTGGAATTTTTCTTTATAAATTGTACAAGTCCAGTACCAGGAAGTGGGCTTTATATTATTCATTACTTGTAATAACACAGCGGATAAAAATAGTAAGAATATTCGTATTAAAATTGTTTGGACATTACCCACGACAGAGGAGGATAACCACCGTACGGCAAACATGGAGCCTAACCTTCGCTCGAAGTCGTCTTTGCATAAAATGGTAAATCTTTATAGGATTCCTTCGCTGGAAGTCGTCAATGCATAAAATGGTAATCTTTGTATAAACACAAGAAGTCGACTATGCAAAATGGCAAGGAAATCAAAGATCCCATTTCTTTGGAAATATTTATTGGACGGAAAAATCTTTGTATAAACACAAGAAGTCGACTATGCAAAATGGCAAGGAAATCAAAGATCCCATTTCTTTGGAATTTTGCTTAGAAATTTAAATACTCACAGGTCGGGCAGCTCTATAAATAGGCGAGGGATGATAACCAAAATCTATATAGTTACAACAGGAAGCTAATTGCTAATGGCTTCTGTTTCTGTAACGCCGTTGGTTTCTGTAACGCCGTTGATCAGCTCCAAGAATCTTCGTTTGGCTTTCTGTCAACAACTTTCAAGTACTGGAATGTTAATAGCGAAGAAGCGTATGAGACCAATAATGAGAAGCATGAGCGCAGATGCACAAAGACGCACAGGCAATCATCATTCCAACGTCTGGGACGATGATGTCATACACTCCCTGTCAACGTCATACGCGGTATTTGTCCTAATCTCATAATATTCGTTTACAATTTATGTATGAATCGGTATAAGGACTACAAGTTCACATGTTAAAATCCATCATTCATCGATCTCTGCAAGATAACATTATTGTCCTGCATTGATGCGCCGTGATCAGGCACCTGCATATTGTGAACGAGCTGAAACACTTATTGAAGATATCAAACATCTGTTTTTGAGTCACATGAATGATAGCTGCAGTGATGGCGCCGATGATTTAATCAAACGTCTTCAGATGGTTGATATTATCGAATGTCTGGGAATTGATCGACTTTTTCAAACTGAAATAAAAGTAGCTCTGGATTACGTTTACAGGTTAAGCAATTTGATTTACCATTTATAGGACTTGATTATTGTATGCACTTCTAGATTTCATTCATTGATCATTAAAACCTCACTTCTTCATGATGTGTAGTTGTTGGAACGAAAGGGGCATCGGGTCGGGATCAAGAGATTCACTCAGCAAAGATCTCGAATGTTCAACTTTGGGATTTCGGGCACTCAGAATGCATCGATACAACGTCTCTTCGGGTCAGATAGATTAAAATATACCCTTGATGTCATTTGTCAATTAAATAAAAATATTTAATGCTTCAGTTCTCACTGAATATCATGCATTCAACAAACAGATGTTTTTGAGAATTTCAAAGATGAAAACGGGGAGTTCTTCTGCAATTCCAGTCGTGAAAAAGGAAGAGCCGATAAAGAAGTGAGAAGCATGTTGTCATTATTCCGAGCTTCAAACATTTCGTTTCCCGGAGAGAAAGTGATGGAGGAGGCAAAGACATTCACAACACGGTATCTAACCCAAGTTTTAACAGGACACACTATAGCTGATGTCGATCAAAGCCTTAGGAGAGAGGTAAGTTGCAAACACCTTTTTCAACTTCTAGTATTGTATGAAAACTCTTCGCATCTGCAAATTTTTTATTTATTTTGTATGTTGTACCGTCTTAGCATCGGTCGGTACATATCTGACTTGGTTACTGTTCTCCAGGTGAAATATGCATTGGAATTTCCATGGCATTGCAGTGTGCCTAGATGGGAGGCTAGAAACTTTATCGAAATATATGAACAAAACTAAGATCTCAGTATCAAAGAGTACAGAAAAATGAATCTTGAGTTACTAATGTTCGCCATGCATTCTTTCAGGTCTAATAATATGAACCAGAAAATTTTAGAGTTGGCGAAATTGGACTTCAATATTTTGCAATGCACCCATAAGAAAGAGATGCAACTGATCTCGAGGTGCACTGGCATTTGGCATTTGCATTACCTAGGATGGGATAGATTATTTATCTAATCATTATGTAGAGATAGATTCCTTGTCAATTTAGTGACATGACCGGCTGCAATGCATACATTTATAATAGGTGGTGGGCAGTGTCATATCTGCCGAAGCTGAATTTCTATAGGAAACGTCACGTGGAACTTTACTTTTGGTCGGTTCTGAGCACATTCGAGCCCGAATTTCGTCCCAGCAGAATTGCCTTCACAAAACTTTCAACACTGATGACGGTTCTCGATGACCTATATGATACTCACGGAACATTGGACGAAATCAGAATCTTCACCGAGGGAATGAAAAGGTGATGTCAAATTCAGATTATATCGAGTATCGTGTAGAAATTGGTCGCAATCCATTCATTCGTAGTTAGTTTCTCCGACATTTTTTTTTCTTAATAAACATCTTGCATAACTTTCCCAGATGGGATAGTTCGTTAATAGGCCGCCTTCCAGACCACATTCAAAAAATATTCGAGTTCTTCATCAATACAGCGAATGAATGGGCTGCTGAAGTGGAAAATAAACAAAGGCGGGATATGGCAGCGTACATACGAAAAAATGGCGTATGTGCTGTTTATATAATATACTACTCAAAACAGATTCCTAATTCCTTTTTTTTGTTTTATAAAAGGTTGTTATTATTCTGTCTGAATGAAATATCTGACCGGTTGACTGCCTTCATTTTTAGTGGGAGCGATACGTTGAGTCTAATCTGCAAGAAGCGGAATGGATGGCGACTGGATATGTCCCCTCGTATAATGAGTACTATAAGAATGGCCTCGCTAGCTCCGGGATGTGTGTGTTAAATTTGATTCCGCTTCTGTTAATGGATCAAATTCTACCAGACGACATTCTGAAGCAAATAGTCTATCCATCCAAGATCCATGATCTGTTAGAACTGACGGTCCGAGTCAAGGACGACATAACGGACTTTGAGGTATTTGACATTCAAATTGATGTTTAATTAAACATAAGATGAGATTGGGATTTGTTTTAACATTTGCCGCTATGTGTGTGTTTGAAGCAAGAGAAGGAACGCGGGGAGGTAGCTTCAAGTTTAGAGTGTTATGTGAAAGACAATCCGGAATGTACCCGTGAAGATGCTTTAAATCATATGAAAGGCATCCTGGATCTTTCTGTCAGCCAACTGAATTGGGAATTTCTAAAGCATGGCAATGTGCCGCTGTGCTGCAAAAGGTTTACTTTCAATCTTGCACGAGGCATGCACTTCCTCTTCAAATACAAAGATGGCATATCCCTTTCTGACAATGAGGTAAAGGACCAAATATTCAGAGTTCTTATTGAGCCAGTGCAGCTTTAAATATTATATTGATGGCGCATGGCCTTATTAATTGCGGAAAGAGTTTTACATGTTATGGTTATATATTTTGTGACCGCTATACCCAAGTATAAATGTCTCTCAAAATGTTCCATGTGTCTTGTTCGACAGGACGTTTTAAAACTTGTTCCTAATATATTTTTAATATCATAAACCATTCCATCGTGTCCATTTTGATGGCAAAGTCCTGCCAACCTTTTTATATGGTTAAAAATGATTTATCACATGATGCTGTCTTTCTTTGAGATAGAGTCGTTAACGAGGTTGAGGAATTGTCCATATAATCAAAAGTGGCTGGAATCCCGGTAAAAAATTTCAAAAAATATTGTACAGGTAGCTTTTGAATAGTGTTTTTCATGGTGGAAATTGATTCAGCACCATCAAAAAGTTCTAGGATACCTAAATTTTGAAGTTTAACAACTATAACTTGCATTTACAAAAATCCTTGGCTAATTTTCTTCCATAACTTTCCGGGCAACTCCTCCTTAGAATATGCTTTTTAGAGCTATTATCATAGTTTCCTTACTTATACGTTACTAATTTCAATAAACTTTTCATTGTTTTTCACGTTATTAATTTAATCAAATTTTCCTATCTTTTCTCTATAATTTATGGCATTAAACATTTTTTATTTTAATAGGTAATGCAATTTCAACAAAGAATTGAATTTTTTGTTGTTTAAAATATATCTTTGAATATATAGATGATTTCAACACCCTAAAAAAGTCCAAAATACTCAAATTTTTCAAATTAAACAACTTAAACTCATTTTTTTAAATCTTGATTTTGATTAAAAATGTCATAAATGTGTCAACAAATGAAAGTTGGTCCGAAAGGCGTCCACAAATGAAAACTTGTTCTGACGATGAACCACACTAGTTGGTTTGAAACGCGCCGACAAATGAAATTTTATGTGATTTACGCTGAAGAATCTCTCATAAATTTGATATGGATCACAAAAGCCTCAATTCTACATTTATTTAGTCTATAAATTAAGCTACACCATAATTTATTGCTACATTAATTTGAAAATATGTATATAAATTTAGTGGTAAATGAATTTCAAAATATATATGTATAAGTTTAGTGGTAAATGAAGTTCAAAATGCCTATATTTAAATAGTTGAAATAATCAAAAGACATCAATCTATAATAAATATCAAAATATTTATTTCTGTTTGATATTCATAATTATATTGATATTCATAATTTGCAAATAAACTTTGGCACAACATTACGAGCCAATATCATTTATAATATGAAGGGACATCAAATTACATTTCATGTGAATGTAAGTTCGAGGAATCGTTGATTTCCACTTCTTTTTATGGCATATTATTATGAATATCACTGAAATAAACATAATATCACTTACAATTAGGAATTTGAAATTAAATATATTAAATATATTTTATTGATTATTATTAAATTTTAATAATATATATATAATATAATGAAATTTATTTGATTTTTTAATTATTTAATTTTAAATTAATTCTCTCAAAATATTATATATATAAATAAAAAAATCATAATTGAATGTACAAATTCACATTATGAAGTTAGGAATGACCACTCCACTTCTTATCTCTCATTTTGATATAATGATTTAGTAATTTAGTTTGTAAAATGGAAGAAAATCATTATGTAATAAGATTTGCTTAAAAATTAGTCAAAATGAAAAAGAATATTCATATTATCAACTATATAGGGTATAAGTATATAGAGTTGTTAGGTTAATAATTGATATAATTTATTAATGCTTAAATATATTGCATCTAGGATTTTATTTAGGACATTATTAAATTATTTTTTATAATTTTTCTTTTATTATTATGGTTTTTTTACTATTTGGAATCATCACTTAAGGGTTAGTATTTTATATTTCTCGTTAGACTATCTTTAACAAAGGGTGATACTTTAGAATGACTTGTGAAATCATCTAGAGCTAATTGGGCTATGAGATAGTCATTACATCTCCAGTAATGAACATTACCTTATCCCTAAGGTCCCTAATTACCAATGTGCATTCTCCTTTTAATTTTCAAAGGCTACCTCACCCACTCACCTAACAACCATATTTGCTAACCTTTTGACTTATTTTTGGAGTTTTTATAGGTAGTCTTTGCATGTCAGAGTTACTACATCAGTTCAAGTTTGTTTTCTCTCTTGGAGAGTTATCTATTTTATTCTTGTTTTCCAATAATAACAACTACAATTTTATGAGTGATTTTACTTTTTCCCTTTAGTTTCTTAACCAATTTTCCCATCAACTTGATTTTTCATTCTCTCTTGTTCTGTTGTAGCTATTCCAATATGTTTTCGTAATTAAATCTTGTGCTTGGACTTGAAATCCTTCATTATATCAATGCATAATAATAATAATAATAATAATAATAACAATAATAATAATTTATTCCATATTTGACAATTTAGAAAATCACATAGAGAATGTACCAATTCACTTTGATCCTTATTTCAATTACAATAAGTGGAAGCTAAAAATCCAATTGTTTTTCGTAAAAAGGGACTATATTGGGTGACAATGGGGACTAAAATTGATCCTATTTCATCTATTAAGAAATCAAATTACTTTAAAGTAATGGATGGATCTTATGGAATAAGATGTTTGTCTATCTTCCCTGAATTGTTATTTCATGTAGAAGGATGGCATCTCTCAAGATCTTTGGGCCAAATTGAAGGGATTGTTTTGTGAGGATGATCAATTGAGAGGATATTAGCTAGAGAATGATCATATTTAATTGGATCGGATAAAATTGAAGATCCTCTAGGAATTAGTCTCTAAGTTTAAGACTTTGAGGACTTAGGTAAAATATTGTTATGTTGATAGCAAAGAGGAACAACTCATCTTAAGTTATATCTTGAATATTTTTTCTTTATCTCTTATTTCCATACTATAAAAATTAGATGATTCCATATAAGGATGATTTTATTCATTCCTTGATACATGAGTAGACTAAGGCCATATACATGGGGGCTCTTAAGTCTATAAACACCATGTTCTTGCAGTGATGGAAATGAGCAAGAAGACTAAGTAGAAGAACAATGGTGAGAACAAACTAGAGAATAAGTAGAAATAAAAGAAAAAGATTATTGAGTAAGGTTCCAATTCCAAGGGGGGAAGGGAATGAAGGAGAAAAAGTGCACATACTCCAATAAGGTCTTCCATCCTAAGAGCTCTAGCATGAAAAAAACCATTTATTAGATGGAAAAACCATTATAATAGGGTCACATAGATGATTACATACCGAATAAGACAAAGAAGAAGAACATATACCAAATACAACATGAAAAAGGTAAAGGACAAGTATTGCTAAATATCACTTCATCCACTAATACTTGGCTACTCAATTCAGGAGCTACACATCATATAACTTCTTCTGTGCACTCTTTCTCTCACTTGGAGACCTATATCAAACAACACATTATCATGGAAGATGATTCACCTATGGGGCTTGGTGTAGAAGGGAGAGTTGAGTAGGAGCATGGGAGATTTCATAAGGTACACCACATTCCTAAGTTGTCACTTAACCTTCCTTCCATTTATCTAATTACTCATTTTGGGATAACAAAAAGAGCATAACTCAATCTAGATGCAATGATGATTTACAACATGTCAGATGGTTCTATATTTGTTACTAGTGAGGTAGACCACCATTCTAGGTTATACACTTTCTCTTAATTTATTCCTATATATGATTTATTTTCTCTTCTTAGACATGCCAATGAGGAGAGAAAGTTTATGGCATGGGAGACTTGGGCACTAAAATTATAAGCATTTGAATTAACTATGAAAAGAATGAATTATTGAGAGAATTTCACATATCCAATACATAGACGGATTCTTTAATGGTTTCATAATTAGCAAGAATCCAGAAGATAATTTCAATATAGCTAAGGCTAAGAGAGCCTCCTCGCTCATTGATCTAGTGCAAAGTGACGTAACTAACTCTTTTCCTCACCAATATATGAGTGAATAAACGTATAAACATACATTTATTGATGATTAGCCAATATATGCATAGGTGTATTTCTTAATTTGAAGTCAAAAGCCTTTCAAGGTCTCCAAAATTTCAAGCAACATGTAGAAAACAAGAACAGGAAGAGGATTAAATTCCTTTCCACAGATAATGGGATTCAATATGAGAATAAGGATGTTTAAAATATATTTTTAGTGATACGAATAGAGTTGCAACATGCAATTCCTTACTCTACATAATTTTATGGAGTTGTAAAGTAAAAAATTGATCTCGATCTTGGGTGGAGGCCCCCAAGATCTAAGAAATCGAAATGGATCTTGGGGGGGCAGGCCCCCAAGATCTGAAAATTTCAAATGCAAGGAGAAAAGTGGAGAACACGTAGTAAACAAAGCCACAATTTTTTGTTTTATTAAAACAAAGAATAACTGTAAAAGCTACATTATGGTAGACAATATGTTCTTTTACAAAATGTGACTTATTACTTATAGCCTTTTTAGGTTACAATACTAGAGGTAAATACCATGGGTGGATGTCACTTACAATACCATGGGTGAATTCCATGAGCGAATAAATACCATTGGAGGAAGAATACCAAGGGTGGATGCCACTTACAATACCATGGGGAAATACCATGAGTGAACGAATACCACGGGTGGATGCCACTTACAATATCATGGGTAAATTCCATGGGTGGATAAATACCATGGGTGGATGAATACCAAGGGTGGATTCCACTTACAATACCATGGGTAAATTCCATTGGTCGATGAATGCTATGGGTGGATGAATACCATGGGTTGATGCCATTTTCGATTCGAATCATTATTCCCTCCTTAAGAAGCAATGGACCCCATTGTGTGAAGTTCCCTCCTGAGAAGATTTTGTTGAATATGAAGAGCCACTAAAGAGAAGGTTTTTTTCTGGTTAACCAATAACCGTGATGAATGAATATCCAAGGATAGAGATACTAATAGTGTGTGGCCTAGAAAATGGACTTCCATGGAGTGTGGATTTGTGGATGACCCATAACCATGACAAACAAAGATCTCAGGATAGAGATACCATGTAATGCTTGTTACCAACTATGATACTAATAGTGTGTGGTCTAGCGAATGGACTTTGATGAAGTGTGGGTTTTTGGATGACCCATAACCATGAAAAATGAAGATATGAGGATAGAGATATTATGTAATTCTTATGACCAACTCTGATACTAACAACGTGCAACATAGAAAACAAACCTCTATGACAAGGATTTTGTGTGGTTGACCCATAACTATGATGCTGAATATTGATGAAGTAGCAAGTACCTACATAGCCTGGGGTGGGAAGGCACATCTCCAAAAAACCCAAGACATATGATGATGAATGTGAAGTAGGTGCCTACTAATGTGGGGTGGGAGGACACATCTCTAAAGGGAGCTCTCTCTGAATGTTGCTCCAAATATAAAATGGGCATAGCTCGATCAATATAACTCAGAATATTTATTATAACCTGTTTTTGGAAACATAATGGTCATTTTGCATCTCCACATGTGATTGATATCCCTATGTGGACACTACGGAAACTCATATTCACGTTACAACTGTCCCAAAATCAAAAAAATACTGAAAAAATAGTTGATTTTAAATCAACGATATCTCCCTCATCTGAACTCCGATTCAATCAAATTTTTTTTTTTTTATTTAGGTATTTTTTCGCAAGGAATTGAAATCTGAAATTTGCTTTTGTAAATTTTGAACAAAAAGTTTCAAATCTGATCTACAAACTTGCTGCCCAAAAAAATCTTGCAAAAAGATATAAAAAGTTCTTCCCATTGTGGAGGTCGTAGCACATGCATGAAGTTTATTGAAGATTGTTGCAATACTTCGAAACTGAAATATACATCAAACCCTCATTCCCATGGAAACCTAACCTGAATCTGATACTACTGATCTAGATCTTGGGAGGATGTTAGAAACCAGCTCACAAAAAGATAGAAAAGATATATCAACGCCTTAGAATTCAGCCTCTTTGAATGGGCAACCTCCTTCACATTACACAAATGAACAATTCTTGGATGATTCAAATGGAAAAACCTCATTTCTATATATAAGAGTCTAAGGGGTCACAATATAACCAAGCCGACCTAGCAATAATAATATAAAGGCACAAAAATAACAATAGTGGGATTATATGGGGCACAATAGTATGGGACAATAGGGGCACAACAATAACAATAAGGGATACAATGACAATAGTAATGGGGGAATCAATAGTATTATAGGGACCTAACATGCCCCTCTCCTTCAAAAAAGTATTTTCCTCAATGCTTGAGTAGTTCTAGATGCTTCTATATAAAATTCTCATCCTCCCATGTGGAATCTTAAACGGGTAAGTTCTTCCACTTTATGAGATACTTTGAAATTGATAAATTTCGTAGTTGTCGAGTTCTTGTTTCTTTGACTGCTTCAGGTTCCAATATTATTTTTCCTTCCTAATAAAGTTTTGGCAATATTGTTTAAACTGGAATCTTGTCACCTATAACCTTCTTTAAGCATGAAACATGGAAAACTGGGTGCAGTCGGGAAGCTGCAGGAAGCTTCAATTTGTATGCCATAGTACCTATTTTTTGCAACACCTTGTATGGACCATAATACTTTGGTGATAATTTATTATCCTTATTAGCTTGCTTGAGGTACATTTGTTTATACGGTTCTAGTCGTAGGAATACCCAATCACTTACATCAAAACTGCTTTCACTATGATGTTGATCTGCCTGTTGTTTCATTATATTCTGCGCCAATGTGAGGTTATCCTTTAAGAGTTGGAGAACTTGTCGCTGATTCTCAATGTGATCTTCAACTACTTGAACCTTAGAATTTTCTCTTAAATATGATGTGATCAATGGTGGATGATATCCATAAAGTGCCACAAATGGGGTCATTTTGTTGTAGTATGGAAGGAAGTGTTAAACCACCATTCAGTGAGAGGCAACCATTTGACCCATTGTGTCTGTTTATTAGATACAAAGCAATGGAGATATCCTTCCAAACATTTGTTTACTATCTCAGTTTACCTATCAGATTGAGGATGATAAGACGAGCTATGAGCTAACTGAGTACCAAGACAAGAAAGTAATTCTGTTGAAAAATTTCTAGTGAAAATGGGATCACTGTCACTTACAATAATCTTTGGGTTTCCATGTAGCTTTTGAATCGTTTCCATGAATGTAGTAGAAATTGTACTCGCTTTAAATGGATGATATAATGCTCAAAAGTGTGCATACTTGGTAAGTCTATCAACTGCCACCATGATAACACTCTTTTCTTCGGACTTGGGTAAACTTGTGATGAAATCCATTGAAACCTCCTCCCAACGTTGGCTTGGAATGGATAAAAGTTGTAATAGTCTTTGGGTCTTAATTATTTCAAGTTTATTTCGTTGGCAAATCAAACATTCCGTCACAATATTTTGAATATCCTATTTAAGGCCATCCAAAAAAAAATCCTTCTTAACCTTATGGTAGGTTTTTAGAAATCCTGAGTGCCCTCCTAAGGGAGAGGTGTGCAATTCCCTAAGAATCTTTTGTTTTAGTTGGGAATTCTTACATAGGTATAACCGATCCTTGTACCATAACAAATCACTTTTCCATATAAATGTATCATATGTATTGGGATCTTGTTTGTATCTTTTGTGAATGAGTGCCCACACTTCCTTGTCATTCTTCCATTCATCCCTTGCTTCATTTATCCAATCTCGTTGGATAATAGAAATGGTGCAAAGAAATGCTTCCACATCCTCATCCTTTCATGAGAGTGCATATGCCACAACATTTTTCTTCCCTTTTTTATAGATGATTTCAAAGTCATAACCCAACATCTTTGTGACCAAATTTTTCTGCTCTTCTAAAGAAAATATTTTTTCTAAAAAGTATTTAAGATTATCATGATTTGTGTTTACCTTGAAGTGTCTTCCCATTAGGTAGGGCCGCCATTTATGAAGTGCATGTAGTATTACCAACATTTCCTTCTCATAAATAGCTTTGTGTAAATACTTTCCTTTGATTGGATGACTTTCGAAAGTAATGGGTCTTTCTTCTTGCAT
>APFE030946170.1:1105-14024 GCA_000404065.3 Pinus taeda | reverse complement strand
TATTTCTCTTTCACCAATAGAGGTAGAGTATACGGGTGCAATAAATGATGTTACTTAAGATATATGGTTGCAACGTATTATTGTAGATATTATTGAAGAGATTTAAATTCATGTGTTTATATGGTGTGATAACCATATGACACTCAAGTTTTGTAGAGACTAGGTACAAAGGTAATAAACCAAGCATAGTGAGGTTCATATACACTAGATCATAGGCAATATTCACGGAGGAGTTTAAAATATATAATAATACCCTTCTATAGAGTATATTGAAAACATCTTCACCTAGATCTTCATGTGGATTAATTTCACATCTTTGAGAGCTCAGTTAGGGGTGAAAGACATATCTACTTGGTAGCTAATATTTCTATATTCTATTTTATATTTTGAAAGGGGGTTTTATTCACACTAGTTTTTCGCTCTTAACCTCGCTTTATTTTTTATTTGATTGTACATGAGTTTCTATCATGGATAAAAATTGTTAAGCCTCCTTCACTAGCATACTTGTCGATTGTCCCCATCCTCCATACATTATAATTGGAACATATGTATACTTTTATTTCATTCTTATAACTTCAATACAATCTTGTATCATGACCAAAAACTAGCATTTTCTATTTTTAGTAGGTCTATTTTTGAGAGGGGGTGACACCAAGGATGACATGTCACTAGGCATTGAGTAGGATATGACATGTTTATTTCCTTTCCATTGTTTCGCATTACCTTATCCCTAAAGTCCCTACTTACTAATGTGCATTGCCTTTTTTATTTTAAGTGTCAACCTTATCCACTCATGTACCAACCTTATTAATTTATTTTCTAAGTTATTATTAGAGCTTTCTAGGCTATTTATTGGATATGAAAGTTATTACCTCAATTCTAACTAATTTTTGACTCCACTTAATCTTAGTCAACCCTAATATAGATAACATTTTTAACTTATTGGCTATTCTAGGAACATTATAGCGGTTAACTAAGTGCATGCACAAGTGAAATGAAATGTAGTTCAAGTTTATCTTCTCACTTGGAGAGTAATTTTTTTATATTCATGATTATAAATAATATCAATTAAAATTTTATGAATAGTTCAAATTAATCTCTTTAGCTACTTAGTCTATTTTATTACCAATTTCATTATCTTTTCTCTCTTACTCTAACTACTAATAAAATATTTTCACATACCTAAATATTATGATGGCGCTTAAACTTCTATAATTACTGGAATAACTAATTAAGATTAAAAAAACAAAGAAAAATTATCTTAGCATTTTATATATATATCAATACACATTTTTTCAAATAATTTTTAAAATTTTTTATTAATATAAGATTTCAAATCACATAAAAGTATTATAAAACTTGCCATTCAAACACCATTTCTAAACCAATGTACAATATGTTATTAGCGAATAGCTATCCGGAAATCCATGAAGAGTATGTTATGTACCCCATACTCATATTAAATATTTTCATAATTGAAGAACATACCAAATTCATATCGACCTCATTTATAAGTTTTGATTTGTAGTTTAAAACGATCTGTATGGCGTTGAGTCTATTTTCTCCTTAATTATATAAATATACTATATACATGAATGGACTGAGAGAGACTTCATTGTCATTTTAAATTATTTTGATGCTTCTAATATTAAGAAAATTAACTAGTGAGATTATATTCAAACTAAGCAATTTATTTCATACTCGAATATTTAATTTTTAATACAAAGTATTTATTATTATTTTTGTTATTATCGAAAGCAATAAATTAATATTTAAAACAAATTTAAAACATTTTTGTGTTTCTAAAAAGTTTTTCTCCAATTTAATTAAACTAGAAAATTAAAGATACATTTTCAACGAGTAAACATCTATGGGTATTAATGATCTCTTCAATTACCTTTTAATTATTTATCAGATAACTAAGCATCTCTTATTTAATTGTCAAGATTTTGTTCATATGAATTCACAAACTATCGTGCACCATATATTCTTGTATAACATTTTTAATTGCCAGTTAGGTTGTAGTATTCTATATTAATGTTAGAGAGAAAGATATTAAATTTATTTAGCTAGTCACTGGAAAAATTAAAAAATAATTGTAATCAAAACAACACTTTCATAATTTAGATGGCATGCTTCTACCTACTAGGCTTAGGAAGCTTATTACTATAACCCCCAACATAGATAGAATTACTAATATAAGTTGCAAGAAAGGAAAGATCAATCCTCTACCTAGTGGCATTAGGATGCTTCTTGTTGTAACCCAAAACATAGGTAGAACACAACACACATGTAGGAAGTAAATTACACAAGCATGAAGGAGGTAACTTATTAAAGGTTTAGATGATCTTGAATTCTATAAAAAAATCACATGAGATGAAATGATTAAAATTATAATGTAAAAGAACTAAACCACAAGTTATAACGTAGAAGATTTGAATTTCAATTATGTTGTAAGTAACATAACTATAGTTACAAATAATAATTGCAATTCTTGTAAAACAAAGTAAACTAGAAATAGAGAAAAATTTTAATCCTAAATGTAGAGTATTGTATTTATATGATTATTTATTTGCAGCAATGTAAGGAATAAGAAACATAATAGTTACTAAGCTAATTTAAATATAAAGAAATACTGGAAACTGAACTATATTGTTATAGGAAGTACTTGGCTAAGGGGGGAGCCACACATTATTAGGTAAGGCATTGGTTACAAGAGAAATAGAATGCTAACTTATAAGTACACCAATCAAAATGGAAATGGAAAATGAGCTTATATCAAGTATTTCGAATGCATATTATAATTGAGAAACTCTCTCTATATTTATCTATCTCAATTTTATTTGCAGCAATGTAAGGAATAAGAAACATAATAGTTACTAAGCTAATTGAAATATAAAGAAATACTAGAAACTAAACTATATTGTTATACGAAGTACCTGGCTAAGGGGGGAGCCACACATTCTTAGTCAAGTCATTGGTTACAAGAGAAATAGAATGCTAACTGATAAGTACACCAATCAAAATGGAAATGGAAAATGAGCTTATATCAAGTATATGCATATTATAATTAGGAGACTCTCTCTATATTTATCTATCTCTTGTCTATCTCCCTGACTTAACTGGAGTTGGGGTTTTATACACATTGCTTGCTATATTTAATTATTTAAGAAATTTAGGCACAACCATGAGAAATTTATATTTTCATATTGCTTCTTTCTATTACAACAATTTCTCCAAAAAATATAAAATACTAATAAATGTTGACTTTCTCAACTATGTGATAGGTGGCATATGGGTTTCTGTGCTAATGTGGTTAGTTTCTTTCCTTCGTTGGGTGCAAAAGTTGTTGAAAAATATACGATCAATAATTGGATGTTAACTAACCACTAAAATAAGTTCTGTGCTCAATATTTGCAACAACAATTTCTAGGTGAGTTCCAACATTAAACCTCAAACAAGTTGGATGGTAGCACAAGAGCATTGTAGCATTGAGAAAAACATGTCATAATGTTTGTTTTAGGGCATATTGCAGGACTACCTTTGAAGTAGTAAACATGTTTCAACATCATGTTGCATCAAGGCTCATGGATTTGACTATGTTGTAGCATCAAGGTTGCAATGATATTGTAACAACACGCTTAAGTGAGTTGCAACATTATAGGGTGTGGCAATAGTGGGTCCTAACGATTTTTCAGTGTCCTTTCGTAGATGCAACAACTTAAGGGTGTTGCAACACTTTTGAATTATAGTTATATGAGGGTTTTGTTGCAATATAAAGGTGTTTTGAAAACACTAGGAATATTGCAACAACTATACTTGCACAACCTACATGAAATAATTCTTGATGGTTTTCCACAACTTAGCACAAAGAGTTAAATTATTCCCTAAATACCCAAGAATTAGCGTTAAAATGGGATAATCAAAGTATTAGTGTGGGAAAAAGGGGTGAAAAAGTGGCATGGAAATGGAAAAAGGTATGTAAAAGGGTATTTGATAGGTACTAAAATCATTCCAATTTGGGCTCCTGTCATGTCACCCAATGAAAATCATTGCAAGTCCCTATGCAACTAGGAAGTCTATTTTAGTATGAAAGGGCATGGTTCCTATGAACGATTTTGATACTATAGTCATCGTACCCTTCTTAATGGGCATGATAGGAACATTTTATTTATTTAAATTTAGTTCAATAGGAAATTACCTCCTTCTTGGACATGTTTTTCTCTCTCTGATAATTTAAGGTAACTAGATCATAAGGTTATGGAAGTGGAGGGTTACTTAATGGTTTCAAAAACTCTCCATTTATTCCACTATAAGGTTAATGGAGGTGAATGGATCCTTTGTTTGTATGTCCCCTGTGATCTACTTCCAACTCTTACTGCATCCTTCTACAACTTGTTTTATAATATCTCAATCTATGCTTTGTAATGATTAATGTCCTCTTTTCTATTTTGGTCCATAAAATCTACATGCTTTGGGGAGTTCAATCAATTTTAATGAAAAAGAAAGACATCATTAGGCCTGTAATACTCCACTCTAGTCAACAAACAATATTTGAAGTTATTCCTTGTGACCTAGGGAGTAATTGACTAGTCAATGTGGTTATTTAGGTAAGACACAAAAGATCTTAGTTTAAAAACTCCTAAAAAATAATTGGGGTTCTAAACTAGGTTGGTGAAATAAGATTTTGTTTTGGTATAGATAACACAACCAATCCCCTATCAATTATTCCATGCATAGTAGGCTTGCGGGAATTTTCTTTCAGAGGCGATCTCATATGTTTTTCAATTCATAATGGCTTTTCTCTGAAACATGAATTATTTCTCCTATAAGTACATGATGTACATAAGTAAGGAGTTTGTAGATATGTTTATATTCTCCCAACAGACCAAGACATATATTATTAATTTCTATCTTGTTCGTCTGGTTCTAGAGTTTGATGGTGTCCCCCCCGCCCCCGCCCCCCATTCATTTCATTCCTCCATTGCTTCCATTTGGGTATGTGTTCTTCTAAGTGTTCTTCCCATCACTTCTTGAGGTTTCAAATGATATTTTAATGCTCCTTGAAAGGGATTACTCTCTCTTTATAGGCATACATATCTCCTTTCCACTTATCTTTCTTATCCTTCTCCCGCTAATATTAAAGGTTTACCTAAACATATTGATCCTTCATCAAACTAGGATTCATATGGGTAGTGATTCTAACAATTCAGGTTCTTCATTCTTCGTTTGAGTAGTCATGTCTTCTATGTATTGATATTTTGGTTTCTCCACTATATTAGAAATACAATCCTTCTCACCCTTTTCTCAAATAAGCTTCTTGCCCGAGCAAGGAAAATGAATCTATCAAAGGATCTATTTTTTCTCAATTTATGTTATAAATTTTTTATTCTATTTTGTAGTTATAATTGGGTGAATTCATGACAAAGAGTTACACTTTTGGGCCAAATGTGGTGATGATATTTTAAATTTTTTATGTTTTATCGAATTGAAGCCCTCAAAAATCATATAGTCTTTGTGAATTTTGGTTTGGGGTGACAATACAAATTGTGGAGAATTACGTTGTTTTCCTAATCATATTTTTTCAAAAAAATATTAGTGTCATATAATCTGTCAAATTTCCATTAAATTAAATACTTGTCCTTGCAATTTCTTGCACATCTTAACATGTATTCGTGTGTTCGAGAAAAATAACTTAGTCTAAAATGTATAATTTCCATATATAATATATATATATATATATATATATATTATATATATATATATATACATATATATAGATATGAGAGCATGATCTACACAAAAAGCACTAAAGTATGCATATTGAAACCTTATTTTTTTTAATGCAAAATCATAATTTTTATTATTTTTCAAGGTTGGAAAATTAATATATGAATTGCATTTTTCAACCACATGTGTTAATACATGACTTTTTCTACTATTTAAATAGATTCAAAAATGAAAAGTACACTTGTGAAGAGGACTTTAAATGAAGTGAATTCAATTTCTTGATTTTTTATTTATTTTATAAATTTTATGCTATTGATTTTTCATTCAGCCCCTTTAAAACTATCCAAACAAATTTGAAGCATTTGGTTTAAAATAAAATAGAAGAAAAATATCATATAAATTCGAAAATTTCAAACTCATATGACATTGGATAGATTATTCCTTCACGAATCTACTGTGCTCAACTCTGCCGCCTAAGGACAAATATTGCATTAAGTCAACCATGGTACAAGATGGTCTTGCAGAGAAATATATAGAATGGGAGTTAAAATATTGTTTTTTAGGACCTCGACAACTCAAACGATCACTTGAAAACATCAATCAAGAGCTTTACTTAAAATTTGAAATAACTCGATCAAGGCTTTAACAAACCAATCCTTGGAAAGCACTCATTCTCATTTCCTCTCAATTCTCTTACATTCTTGGTCAAAAATCCCCTTTCAAAGAATCCCATTCCCTTACCTTATGGCTATTTCCTGATTTCCTCATGAGCTTCACCAAAGGGAGGTCCAACCCCCACATTGTTACATGCATTTTCCTTTTCATTATTTCCTTAGGGTGCGTCTGCATGTTCCTCTTCAACTCTTCCTCTTATTTTTATTATTATTTGTACCATAAAATTAATTATAGATGTTAGCTAACCCCACTAGGGATTATATTTCCTCTTCCCTCTTATATCATGTATTTGTGGTCCCACTCTTCAGGCCATTACATAAAATTATACTCATTTATAATTCAAAATATTTTGACATTACCAAAAATTAGGGAAAAATGTACCAGGGGTGTCATAGTGAAGAGTCACCTTCCCTTTTATATGAACATATCGTCATGCCTTTAAGGGAGGGAGGATTTTAGCACTTGAGAGGCTCTTGAATAGACATTGTTATTAGCAGTTAGGTAGCTCTAAGCATTTTTTCTCTTGGAAATTTTAGATTAAGTTGTAGTGACACTAGGGACTTATTTTGGAGATTATATGTGTAGCCCACTTTCGACTATTGGATTTTGAAGGACCTGCTATACCTGTTCTTAAAATTGCAATATTATCAATGATAATCTCTTCACTTTTGGCATAGATTCTTGTGCACATTCATGGTGATTGTAATGGCTATCTAGTACTTCTATTGTGTGTGCATTTTTTCTTTCACATGAATGATATGTTGATGAATTAATTCATGGATTATTTCTCATATGTTTGTTGGATATTTTCTCTTTTATTCCATGCATTACACTAGTTATTAGTTGTAAACTACTTTGCAATTAGTTTTTGATGCCCTCCTTATTCTTGTATGTCTTGGATGGTTTTGGCTAACTCCTCTTGAGATACATTAGATCTTATTGTTGTGTTGTTATATTCTTATACTTTTTACTTCAAGTTTACCATTTGTGGGCTGATCCATCCTCACTCTTTAGTTATTTCACACTCGCCTCACATTAACATCTCTTCACTCAAAACCAAAGAGAAAAGTCACAAATACGGTGACAGTCGAACCCACATATGAGATGGGACTCCTATCCAAAATGGTGTGATATCTAATTGGGACATCACACCAGGGAGATCCCCTTACCATTGGTGGTGAATTTTTGTCGTGTTAACATAATTGAAAGAGTTATGGAACTATTGTAGCAGCTACAACCACCCTACAAAATTTTTCTTATGCTTCGTTTTGGAGCCTTCCTTCTAAATTACAACAACTCATCATGCACTGTGCATCATGGCTTGTGTTCTCTTACTTAAATTTTAGGCTAACCCACAAGTCAATCTCTTGACTTTGTTTACACCTAGTTTTGGGCTTACCTTATAGAACTACACAACCCTTGAGAGCAACCATCCTTGCTCTCACAAATTGAACAGTACAAGCTGAAAGTGAGATTTCATCTCTAAAATTGCACAAAGGGAGTTGACAACCAAAATTTAGCTAGGAAATTACGTAGAGCCTGGGAGGTAGGCCAGAGCCACGCAACCTACAAATTGCATATAATCCCCTTGCTCAAAAGCTACTCAATGCATGAGCCAATGAGTTGCCTAGTCCTTCCCAGAACTATGCAATACCTCTGGGAAATGCATGGTAGCTTTTCTCGAAAAAAAAAAAAGTGTAAAAGAATCCCTAGAAAAAAGGGATATATTTTTAGCAACCTAGAAGAACACTTGAGTTATTTTGGAAACTGCTGCCAAGTGTCGCTTTTTCCTTGATTTTTTTGGCATTCGCGTCATAAACCCTAAATAACCCAAATCTATTTAATCGGCACAGTTAGAGTTCATTTTAACACCCTGTCTTGGGGCTCTAACATTCCCAAGGAGATCAAGGAACCTTCAGTGTGATCGTTGTCATTTTTTTTGGGTAAGTATTTATGTTCTAGTCTTTTTCCGCTTTTTCTGTCGCTTTTACTTGTTTAGCTTATGGGAGTGTTGTTTCACATGTTTTGTTGAACAACTTCTAGATTTTTAACTTCTTTTAGCTTGTATAAGTTTTTTTTTAAGTTTCACATTTCCTTTCCTCAGTGTCACATGCATTACCTAATTTTTTACACTAACAGTTGCTGTTATGGTGGCTCCTTCCACGTGCTTCATTTTCCTTTAGTTCGATTGATTCATACACTTGTTTTACTTACATGCATCATCACTCGGTCAGATCTGCACTCAACATCACACCATCCTTCATATCTTTTTTATTTCACACTACTTTTGGGTAGATCTGGGCTTCCCTTGCCTGAATCTCACCTTCCCTTACATGCACTACACATTTTGGGAGATCAATGCCCCAACCTTGGCTTCTGGAATTTCACAGAGGTTGCCTTGGCCTAGATCCAACTTCGGACTGTGCAATTCTAGGATCCAGCCTCCCTGTCTTGGCCACTAAGACTATGAAATGCATAATCTCTCTTAGCCTATGCCCAGATTGAACTAAGCATTGAACAATTCCAGTCAATAAGCCTCCCTCACTAACTGCTAGGGTTGCACAATGTTCAGTTCCAACAACCAGATAGTCACCTATGTGAATCAAATATATCATTTACCTCAGTCGATAAGGAACATGGAAACACTTCTTAATGCCCCCCCGAAACTAGGTGAACATGAGAGATACAGTCAATCACTGGGTAAATAGATGTCAAAGTTTAGATAGAAACCCAATCACATTTATAGGACAAAGTATCTCAGGAAGGCCTACCAGTTCTTGATCATATTTGCATGTCAGTATATGGTCAAGAGAGCACAAGACCTTTCGTAAAGGTTTGGTATTTGTATTGGACCAATTGGTGAATGATGGAAGGCCATTCAAATGGCCAAAATTTTTGACATATCAGTTGAAATTCCATGTGACCAATGCCCAAAATCCACCAAAGGATGAGCAAGTGAGATTCTACATGTCTGCATATTTACTGGATGAAATTTGTGCCTAGTAGTAATTTCCTGGCATGAGTTGGAGATGGACACCAAAATAGATTATTGTCATATTGTAAGTTTCTTTTCGACTGAAACTACCCAAGAGTAATGGCAAAGTTGACCAACCATTTCATCATCCCATTGTACAAGCTTATCTTTGAGTGGGATCCACCTTGGATGTCCCAAGAAGGGATGGAGGCAATACTTAACACTGAAAATGTGTATGCCTCACCTGGTGGCACCTTCATCAGAGTGTTTATCGAAGAGAAGCCTTGGCATGTTCTACCAAGGTATGCCACAGACAAGTTGGTCATGCAAGAGGTATCATATCACCTCTCCATGGAGTTATCATCAGGATTGTATAAGAAGAAAAAGGCATCATGATTCGCTCTTCATTTGTGGATTGGGTTATACAATATTAGGAGCTTGAAATATGTTGATGCTGAAGCTAAGGAGATATTGAAGTTTGACTTCACCAAAGACTTCAATCGTATGATCCCCATGGTATTTGTAAGAACCACTATGAGAAGGTGTACTATCAATGGATCGATAAGACCTTTCATTAGGACGAGGAGGACCCTTGCAGATATTGTTACAATTACTCTAATCTCTGTGATCCAATCAATATATCCACATCTTGGAAGGTGACTCTATAAGCAAGAACAACGTAGGAAGAAACAAAAACAATAGCAATCAATAGTGATTAGGTCCCGGACAAAGGTAAGAGGAATATTTATGATAACCTAGAGGCTGAGCAAAGATACAAGATTGTAGTAGATCCTATCACTAGGAAAGCATCTTTGGCAGCAGAGGCAAAGAGGAAACAACAGGTAAAGAGGGAAGAGAGAAGGAAGAAATAAAAGAAAAGGCTGGAGGAAGAAGAATGGAAGTTACGGGAAATGGAGAAGAAGTTGAAGGAAGAGCAAGAGCAAAGAAGGAGAGGAAGAGAAGAAAAGAAGAAACAAGAGGAAGAAGAAAGGCAAGGCATGATGACAAAGCAAACAATTCCCATGAAGGTTGAGGATTCAAAACAATCGATAGGTGAGGAAGAGGGTGAACAGATGCAAGATCGGGAGCTTTCTCAGTAGATTGAGCCACTGATTGAAGTGACGGACATGGATTTAGAGGATGAGACACAAAATGAATACACTAATCTCATACAAAGAGCACTCGAGGTCACCTCTTAGTCTGCTCCACCTATATTGTCAGAACCAATCCCGAGCGAGAAAGGAAAGGTTATTCTCCTTGATGATGATCTGGTTATAGATGTGTACACTCTTTAATTCGATGATTTGTAGAAGAATATTGTATAGGCACAGAGGAAACACCTTCCGAATGATCACGCATCACCTGAATTCATGAATGAAAGGGTTATAGTGTTAAATGTTAGACACCATCTAGCTCCCAGTGCCGATGCGACCTTTGCCTATGTAGGAGTAAGAAGATATAACGTTAAGCTCTTGCTAGCCAAGAATGAACAAATGACAAATAACTTGCAAGCAAGCAGGAAAGAGGAAGAACAACTCGAAGAGTGGAGCACATTTTCCAGAATGGAAGAGATGAGGAAAGAAATACTTGATGAAGTATCAACACTTGAGGCTACCATCTGGAATCTCTATGTGCATGGATTATGGAAATAGAGAAAAAAGTGTGTTCAAAATGTTAGGGCATACATGCTACCATCGCCCATATGCAAGAACCAAGTCTGGCTAGAGATTAATAGGTACATGTAGCAGCTAAGGCAAGAGGCCACCATGGATGAATTAGATCTCAATGCACATCAAATGCATAAGTACATTGTTGGTCTTGTCATGGTCAACACCATGTTGCACATGCTTTAGGATGAGTTGGATACAGGTTCCAATACCATATACTCAAATGCTATACAGGAAAGATTCTGTTGTCAAAAAGACACCATTAAGAAGTTTGGGGACATCATCTAACAATACCGAGCTTGGCATGAGTACATGACCAAGAAGCACCAAGTGGAGGTTCCTGAGTTGGTCTTTCCCCAAAATTCAGAGTCATAGTGTTTTATCTTGTTATGTTGTCTCTAGCCTATTTTGTCTCACATGGGTACATGTGGAAAATGTAATATTATTTGTAAATATGTTGTAAGTTAAATTCCAAGTGTCATTAGTGGAATATTAAAGGTCATAATATTATCTAATGATTTATTTGTAAAGAAGTTGAAGATTCATGATGGTAGTCAAAGATTCACAAAGGGGAATGTGAAGGGTCACTTCACCCTCTGCTATAAATAAAACCTCATAACTCATAGAATGAGCTTTTGGGAGCCAAGAATTTGGCTACGATTAAGCTTAGAAAAGGCTTGGGAGTATTGGGATGAGCCTTGGATCCTCCATAGTGTAGAACAAGTATACTTCTTTGGAGCAGCAGGTGTTCATGGATGTAATGTTCCATTATTGGGGCTAGTGACCGTCAATGGTGTATGTATGGATGGAACTTTCACTTATAATAAAAATAATAGAGGAAACACACTTTCACGCATATGTTGTTAGTATAGTTGGACTATTTTGGTTGCTTTAGAAATGTATGTTGTTTAACTTACGAATTTACTTATGAACTACTTTGTATGAAATTGTATCAATTCTATTGAATGCGTGTTGTTGGACTAATCTGTCACATTAACTTGTAGACTATTCCCCATTTTAGCTTGTGATGTCATTTTGCTTGTGTGTTTCTTTCGATCTGTGTAACATTATAGGCTTCTAAAGGGAACACTTCCTTTTCCCCTCCATGTGTTAGAACCCCATGCATCTCACTTGACTCGCTACAAGGTCACACACTTTCTTTAGCCCAAAGTTATAATACTTATCTCTACGAGCTACTGCGGTCATGGCATTACATTACCAACCATTATTGGGACTCCTACTCTAAATGGTCTAAGGTCTAGTTGGGACTTCTTACCAGGTAGATCCCCTAAATGTTGGTGGGTCCAGCACCGTTAACATTTCTGGTGCTAGAGGGATGGCCAGATGGTAAGTTGAGCCCTTAAAGTATGTTTTGAATTTATGCACATCATTAATGACTTATGTCCTAATCAAAACCCTGACATTTTTTTCTCACGTTGTTGATTTTGATATGTCGGTGGATGTTATATATGACTTGTCCAAATACAAATTCAATGGTGATAATGGAACACCCCTGTTTAGGCACGCAATTTCCTTTCGGCGCTTTTGTGACATGCATGATTACCCTTTCGATGACATCACCTATGGGTTTTTCACCTTCACATTCATAGGGCATGCTATGTAATGGTGTCACTCATTTCATATAGCCTCAGTACACTCTTACAATCATATTCTTAAAGAATTATTTCATTCTTTCATTTCCTAAAAGGTTGTTATTATTCTGTCTGAGTCATGTGGGTTTGTTTGTTAACTTCTGAAACGTCGCAAAAAAAAAGTTATAGTGAAACTGCCATGGTGACCTATTTAGAGTAGCGAAACCCCAGAATCCAAAGCTCCGATACCAAATGTTATGAAACCAGCTCACAAAAAGATA
>APFE030946168.1:43123-54215 GCA_000404065.3 Pinus taeda | reverse complement strand
TTTCACCTCTCTGAACACCACATCTCGGTTGTACACAACCTTCCTTGTTACTGGGTTCCAAAGCTTACAACCCTTTAAACCATCCTTATACCCAATAAAGATGCACTTTTCAGATTTACTATCTAACTTGGTTCATTTCTCCTTTGGAATGTTTACATATGCATCACATCCAAATAACCTCAGATGTGAAAGAGAGGGTTTCTTACCAGTCCATACCTCTTGTGGAGTCTTATCCTCCAATGTTGATGAAGGTGACCTGTTAACTAGGTAACATGCTGTCTCCACCGCCTCTACCCAGAATTCTTTTCCTAACCCGACACCACTAAGCATGCTTCTTCCCCTTTCCATCAATGTCTTGTTCATTCTTTCTGCAACTCCATTTTTCACAAGTGCATATGAGTAGTCTTCTGTCGTGCTATACCACACTTCTTATAGAATTCTTCAAATTCCTTGAAGCAAAACTCTCCACCATTATCTGTCCTCGGCACCTTTATCTTCTTCTCTGTTTGGTTTTGCACCAGAGCCTTAAATTCTTTAAACCTATCAACGACTTCATATTTCTTCTTAAGGAAATATATCCATGTATTCCTTGAGAACTCATCTATAAAGGATACATAGTACATAGACTTGCCTAGTGATGGAACCTTCATAGGTCGAAACACATCACTGTGCACAACCTCTAATATATGTTTCGCCCTCTTACCACTAAAGAGGAAACTCACCCGATTCTGCTTCCCATATACACAATTTTCACAGAAATCAAAATCTGAAGAGCTATTACTCATACCTTCTACCATACTTTTACCATGAGGTATTCAAAGTCCCTTCTCTCCATTATGTCTAAGCCTTTGATGCCACAGCATGGTCTTCTCTCCAGAGACCACTAGATTTTCTGCTCCACTTTCAGCAACCACAGAACGGTTGCGCCCATCAACAACAGTGCTACCTTGCATCTTGTACAAAGTTCCAATCCGAACTCCCCACATCAATACCAATGTTCCCCGAACCATCTTGTAGGTATCCTTCTCGAACATTGTTTTTACACCTGCATCATCCAACTTGCTTACAAAAATCAAATTCATTGCTAACGCAGGAATATGCAGAACAGCCAGAAGTGTTATAACCCTTCCACCTTGCAACTCCAACTTTACTTTTCCATGACCAATTATTCTAGCCTTACTATCATCCCCTAAGAAGACATCACAACCATTGTATTTCTCATACTTGCATAACCACTCTCTATGGGGATTCAAGTGAAAAGATGCACATTAGTCAATCAACAATGCCTCATGATCTACATGTGTACTTGAAGAAGCTAAGTACACATCCCCACCTTCATCTGAGGTGGTTTTCGCCTCTACAGAAAGAGCATCATTAGATCCCTTTCCTTTATCAGGAGCTTTACATTTACAATCCCTTTTGTAGTGCCCTTCCTTTCTGCATTTCCAGCACACCACCTTTGCAGGTTTTCCTGGAGATTTAAATCGCCCTCTAGATTTAGATCTCCCACTCGATGACTTATTTTTGTTTTTTTCTGGGACCGTCCTCATACAGGCAAGGCATCACCATTCTGGCTCTCCATATTTTTCCATCTCATCTCCTATATCAGCAAGGATGAGACTATTTCATCAAACTGCAAGGCCGTTGCATTGCTACCTATTGCAATAACTAGACTATCCCATGAATCTAGTAGAGAACACAACAAACTGATACACTTATCTTCATCTGAAATTTTAATATCAATAGATGCTAACTTACTTACCACATAATTAAATCCATTCAGATGCTCTGTCATCGAGTCTCCATATTTCATCCCCAGGTTATACAGTTTTTTCCCAAGAACAGTTTATTCACTAGAGACTTAGATTGGTACAAAGTCCCTAACTTGTCCCACAAAGCCTTCGTCGTAGCCTCCCCTCATACATTCAACAATACTAAATTTGAGACACACAATCATATTGTGCTCTTTGCCTTCCGTTCCAACTTCTTCTATTCTTCATCGGACACTCCCATTGGTTTAGTACCCGGATCTACGTGATCCACTGATCTTTATCCACCAACAGATCCTCCATCTTGATTTTCCACAAATCAAAATTTTGACCATTAAATTTCTCTATCTCTATCTTTCCACTGTTCGCCATCTTCTTTCACCACTAGAATCGATCTCACAGATCTCCCACTGAACATGGTATACCATAGGCCCAAGAAAAATCCCCCAACAACAAAGGCATCTCCTTGAAGCGAAAACAACTCTGATACGAAATGTAAGTTTTAACCTCATATAGAAATTACCTACATATGAATTCTAAAACACATAAAATAAACAATGCGAGAGCATAACACATAAAACACATATACACAGAGATTTTCCCCTGGATCCAAAAACTAGGACTACCAACTTGATTTTTCAATATGTTCCTTTCAATGTTAAAATACATATTTATACATGCCAAATCATCCAATACCATGGACCGAAAACCATCGCGTGCAAAACCATGGACTGAAAATCATCGCGTCCAAAAACATGTGCAAAAATCATGCACAAAACCATAGGTGGGTCCGCCCAACCTAACATAGGTTTCAAAACCAGAATTTTATGGGGCGCTTCCTTAGACCCCATAGAGTGGGGTTACCTACACCCCTCAAACCCCCTGTGACCCCTGCGCTACGTAATCGGCGCAACAAAGGGGGGGCTCCGCCTCCCCTCTAACCCCCCGATTAACTACGTGGGCTAGTCGTGGAAGGAATATAACACAACCCAACATCGGGGACGCGACGGCATGCTTCCTCGACGATTTGCTCAACTATTGAGTCTATGCTACTGCTTCATCGCATTGGAGGCTCAGTTGCTAGATGTTGATTCACTTTTCACTGAGAATCTGTACTGTGCGTCCTTCCCTAGTGCAGAGTTTTGTCGTCACTCCATCCTGCAGCTGGTATAATATATTTCATGGAAGGGCAACCAAGTTTAGGCCAAGTCCCTTAAGTCATCCTACTACAACTCTGTCCTTCGTGTTGTCCGCTATCAGTGCTCCTTTCGGTAGCGTGACAGTATTAACCATTTTGGCCCACAGCAACTGCTATGTTGTTGACGTACCCATAGCCTTGTAGATGGCTACCCTTCCCTGCTGTGGGGGCCACACCTGAAGTTTTTGGAGTTGCGCCCTGAGCAACCCCAACACATTTTGCTGCTCTATCATTGATTCCTGGAGTGCCTCCATGGTGACCTCATGAACTATGTCAATGATGTCGTATAGGTCACCCTCGGTTAGCATAATAGGTTCCCCATCAAATTTGGAACCCTTGGTCTTTTTCCTATGCCCTGTCTGTTCCATACTGTGTAGTCGCATTAGCTGTGTTGATGATGTGTGTGGGTCTGCGCCTGCCACCATGTCATCTGTCCCTTGTCTTGTGGCCAGGTCCGAACCTCTTTCTTCCTGCATCATGGTTGCCTCAGATGTTGGTGCTACTGCTACCTTTTCCGATGAGGCCTTCGCGGCCTCAGGGGAAGCCCGTACTTCTTCAGCTAGCTACTCATTCCTCTTATGTTTTGCTAGCATCCTAGTGGCATACTTTTGTCGTTGAATCATCATCTCATCGCGCGCTTCCAGATCTAGTGCATGCCATTCCAGTGGCCATGAAACAACGTCATCAATTGTGATGAAGGGGAGTGTGGTCCATTTCTGCTCCTGATCCTTCTACACCCTAATATACACATTGTGCATATCTACTTTAAAGTTTGCAAATCACTACAGACTATCATATACCATGGGGGGTAGGCATGATCGTTTCTTGATCCAAATTCGTATGCTCACCTCCATTAGTATCTAGAAGATCTTGGTTTTTCGGATTCACGTGGCATTCTTTGTCGCCCATAGTGACATGTATTTGGCTGCCTCTGGCAAGTCCTGGTCAAGGGGAGGAAACTGACTATCCTTAGGCAATTCCCCTACAACCAACAAGGTGGATAAGAGAAACCACGTGTAGTGGAACATCTTACCCTGCTCTTGGGCCTCCCTGCAGTTCATCAGGAACTCCTCATAAAGGAACTACACCGAGCTGAATTGTACCTCTTCTGCACATTGCTCAGCCAGCTCGATGAATGTTGCTGGTACCTCGTTGCCACGGCATTTTATCATCACTTTTCGTGCCAACAACTAGGTAGTGACTTAGAGCCCTTTGTCTTGAATGATAGTAATAACGTAACCCCTCTTATTTTTCTCTAACTTATATTTCTTTTTCATGGCCTCTGCAATCACTGAATCTCCACTTGCGCCAACTATTTCCGCGGGGTCCCTTCCCATATAGGGAAGTTGAAAAATCTTATGAATAATCTCTGCCATGATGGGAATGGGCTCCTCCTGCCACAAGTACCTATCGTGCACTAGGCAAGGTAGTTGCCTAATGACAAATATCGTGATTGGTGCCCGATGAAAGTGTGGAATCCATAAAAGGTGGAGTAGCCTGACCTCCTCCACCCTGCACAGCCATTTCTGTGGTTGCAACACTGTAATAGCCCCCTCCTTTCTTTGTTTCATCAGTTCGCTAGTTTCTAAATGAGGGAACTTTTCGCTATCCACAAGGTCCCAGTCTTCAAACTTCATCCTGGGTATGCGGCCCACAACCGAACCTTCAAACAGAATTCCCTTGGGGAGGAATGGGGTTTTGAGTGTGCTTTTAAGGCATCCAGATCTTTAGGTACCTTTGTCCTCCCTTTCCATGGAGGGACATACTTGGGCAGCTTTGTTGCAGTGCGTACTAATGAGATGTCTTCCTCCATTTCTATCTCTGGTTCAATCTCTTCTACGAATTCCTGGAAATCCTCCTCGTCATCATCACTCTCAATATTAACCGTTTTTCCCTTCTCTTCCATGGACAGCTTACCAAACCACGGGTTGCGCGAAGACATATGAACCGATCTTACTCCCTCTGGGCCCTTTTTAGTCCTCAGCATTCGAGGTGATTTTGGAATTTCTAGCACATCCCCCATGGTGACATAGGGCTTGGTGCGGCTTCCTTGGTGGTCAACATCGCTCTTCTCAAAAGGTCCTGCGTCTCTTTCGACAATGCTTCAAACACTTAACTTTCTTTCAAAGCCTCTAAACCCTTAAAGTCCACACGCAATAACTGAATTCTTAAGATGCCAAGGGTTGTTCAGTGGAGGACCATCTAGGATTTATAGGCTTGCCAGAATTCAAATTCAACCATTCCCCCTCCTTTGGCTCATTAATGCCATATTGGTGGTAGATCGTTTCAAATCGAGTTTTGACGTTGTGTCTTAATTTCCCACTGCCCACTCCTTGTTGTCTTAAATGGGATATCTTATCATGAACAATGAACCCAACAGTCACTTCCCAGTCTACCTACGTGACAGCGTGGCCTCCTATGCACGGGCGCACCCTTTGGGACAAACTAGCCCTGCGCGTAGTCCTCTTATCATGTCGCTTCCTTATAGACTCTATCATAGTCCCGCGCTCTCTTCCAACTTCTTGCAGTGCTAAGACTGTTCTTTCTACAGATAGTTAAGTGGTTACTCCACCCGCGTGAGGCTTCCCTGCACCTTCCATCCTAGCCCGCGAGTACCCCGCAATTACCCTGGTGTTAGTCAATGCTTCGTATTCTTCTTTACATGGTGCACTCCCCCAATTCCTTTGTCTAGTGAGGTGTGGCCACAACCATGGTAGCAAAACCCCAAATCCTTCCACTGTGGTAGTGTGGCTACCTACCTTTTTTTCGTTGGGCTTAGTCTCTCGGCACGGCCTGCCTATGTAATTTTGGTTTTGCGTTTGTTGGTTTCTTCATCCAAGATCCTACTTTTCTTCCTCAACCATACTCGATTTTCTTCAAGTTCACCAATTTTCAAGTGCCCATGCCGAATGGCTTCTTAAATCTGCATATGTTTGGCCCCACGCGGCAGCATAATTCCTTCATCCTGGTCCTTACAACCCATTCCAATTATGTGAGGATTCCTTCCTTCCAAACCTATGGCCTCAACTTTCCCCATCATCTTTAGGATCATTTTTGTGCTTAGAGTCTTGTACATGGCCCTAGAGGCCCATCGAATCGTTGGTACACGCTGGTCCCAATTAGTCCGTCTGGCCTGGTGAACCTTATTCAAGATACCGCGTACCCTCTTGAATCCTTCTATGTGGAACTTTTGTGATGTGCGACACTTTTCTTGCTGCTACAATTGGTTGCGAGTGTCGATCCTTAGTCTGGGATGCGCTTGCATAGCACATGTCTGCACCCATCAACACAGGTGAGCACGCAAGCTGCTTCATCCTGGCTGCCCGACTCTCATTCGACGCTGGGGACTTCCAAATCATAAGTACATCTATCTTCTACCTTCATGCCAGTTTCCAATAGTCTTTTGATGTGTACTCCACTATCGTGCAGGTGTCACGCATAACACCCATTCCAGTGCTCCGTATTGCTACATTTCTGGTACTTCACTTTCAAATTTGTCTAAGAATTCATCCACCACTATTACCCCATCATATGTTGGCAGTTCCCCTATTTCTGTCATCACGCACCGCAGTGATTTAATCATCATGTTGCAATTCAGCATTGTCACCTCATGCAACTGATTCTACCAGCATTCTACTTCTTCATCTGAATCTGAAGTACAGGAACTATTGCGTTCCCACAAGATTTTCCCATCTGCAGTCGGGTTCATTTGATCTTGGTCTTGCGTCGTTATCTGGTAAATGCAATCTAGCTCATCATCACTGTCATCGTCACACACAAGTTCAGTGCAGCGCGCTCCTTCAGTTAGATCTAGCGGAACTACTACACGTAGGGAATTTTTCTCGAATATCATCTCCTGCTTCTTCGGGTTAATAAATCCATTCATATCAGTGGCCCAGTCTATCCCTAGCAATGCGAGATAAGGATTGCTATCATTCACAATCTCTATCTCTTCAAATTTTGTCTATGTGCTCACACCTTCAATATCAACTATTACCCCTTGCAACCTCCCCATAGCTAAAATATTTTGTTGGTTCGCTATTCGTAATTGAATAGGGGACCACTAGAATGTGGGCCTGCCCATGCATTCCCATGTCTACTTAGGTAACACATTTGTGTCGAAACCCAAGTCCAAGATTACCTAATCCATTTCGTATTCACCAATCTATGCCATCAACCTCATCTCCCTTCCTATGCGCAATGTATGCTTTCCCAGTTTCCAGGCTATGCGCGGTTCACCCGACCTTGCACACCTAGTGATCAGCTCTTGTAATCCTTTAACTACCCAATTATCGTGCAGCAGCTTCATGCATGTCTCTAAAAAGGTAGTAAGCATAGAAGAATCCATTCCTGGCTCTGGTTGATCCTTACTACCTGAAGTAAAGGCCTCTGCGAAGCTCTTCTTAGCTTCCATAAATGTCTCTTTTGCACGTTCCAAGTCAAACTCAAGTTCCTTTGAATGAGCCTTACGAACCCATGCATCTTCCTTAGGCTGCTTCCCCTTATCTTCCCTTATGGTCACACCACTTCTCAGCATCATGTTCACGTTGGGGTCTTCTTCACGTGGTTCGGACCTCATCATTTGAATATTTTGAGTAGGAGTAGGCTGGAATACCCCTTTCTCACGTATCTATGCGATCAACGTCAGACAATCTACCATTTCATGATCAAACTTGGCACCATATGAATAGGATACTCTCGTTGGGTTGGTACAATCGCGAGCATAGTGCCCTGGTCCTCCGCAATTGTAACAGATTAACTGTCTGTGGCCCCTTCCTAGCCCTATTCCTCCTCATCCTTGACCTCAGCCCTGAAATCTAGCACACACCATCCCCGTAGCTAGGTCGAGACCTCACGTTTTTGTCTACATTCTATAGGTCGGGGTCCGCTCCATCATCAACTCGTAGCTGGGACAAGTGCACTCATCGTGGCCCACGGATCTACAAAAATTAAAAAATAGTTGCTGGGGATTTCGTGTATACTTCTACAGCAAATGAAAGTTGTCCGTCATTTGCTTTCCCCCTATCTGACAGATTGCGCACCATAGTGTGGGTGCCGCAATTGTCCCTGCCTGTGCCTTTGGTCTCAATGGCATTGGCCCCCTTCCTGCCAAGTAGTTCATGAATACTAGGAAGTGATCCTTGTCATGGCCCTAGCCTTTGCATTTAATGCATTGCACTTCCTTGTGTGCCTCCGGCCACGGTGCCATGTCCTGCTTCAAGCTCTATAATTCTAGGCAAAGATTCTATAGCTACACATGAATTTTTTGAACATCTAGCCCCGGATCCTATATCAATGTTTCATGCAACCTCATCACCATTTCCAACGCTTCGGCCTAGGTTGAAAGCTTATGATAGTGCCATCCTTAGGTGTGGTGTTAAAGATGCCATAAACCACGCACAGTGTTGCGCATCTGTTAGCATCATATTAGCCTCGTGGATCATACTCTTCAGCCATTGATCCAAATCCCATGGGGTCTCACCTAGAGGCATCTTGATCTCTTTAAATCTGATGATTAACTGCATCTCTGATTTCGGCCGGTTAAGTTCTCTATTCAATGCATTCTAGATCTTCGCTTGATATACCATGCCAATGCACGATCCTATAGCACACTCACCAAGGTATCCTTCTTAATGTTATCATCCATGACCACTTGTACTTCCCACACTGCTCTTACCACGAACCAGAACTGATCCAGATCCTCATTTCCTACTCCTCTGAATATGAGTAGCTTGATTGCCCTCACCATGCTGAACTGCAGTGTTGGTGGCAGTGGGGTGGGTGAAGATGTAGGTGAAGGGGGTGAAACGGGTGGTGGTATAAGTGGAGGTGGTAACTGCGGAATGTGATGCCTTATTAAACTGAGTAACTTCTCAGAGAGACCTGAGCAAGCTCTTCCTCGCTCTCTCGCGAAGGTGAAATCAAGGGACTATTTCCTAATTCCCAGCTACCTTTTTAGATTCTTCTGCTTCGTTCGCATCACCCGTTTTTCACATAATAGCATCTTAATCCAAGTATTCAAAGTTCTAATGTACCTAACTTGTGTTCCATTGAGAAAATATCACTCTGCTTCACTGTAGCTCACGGTTGTGTCTATCGTAAACTCAGTGATAAATCCCCCTATTATACAGTCGAGCCAATTTTCCACAGCTCACACGATCTTATCTTCTAATTTTTCTAGTCTGTACACTAATTCGAGAGTCCACACTATCAATTGATCGATCTTGTACCTTGCCTGGCTGTCGACTAACCTTTTGATCCACTCATACAATTAATAAGAGAAGGATGCGAAGAAGATCTCGTGGATTTCCGTATATACGTAGCAATCTAGCCACTTATTCTTGGATATTTGTGAATATTTATTTTCCTGTGTCACGAACACGTGAAGCTTCTTGTCCAACCACTCTTCAATCTCCTCCTTTGTAGGGTTCCAAGGGCATGACATCAGACATCCCTTAGGCATATCCTAGTCCTGGCAATGGAACCTTTTTTTGGCTACTTAGGGCCTGACCCAGGTTCAACAATGAGTTCAACCAAGCAAACCCTGGTACTACTGGCCCCTTTGACAACAGTCCATGGTGCACGGACTAAGGTCTCACCTGAGGTAGTATGGGAGGATGTTGGAACCAGGTTTCCGCACCCTAGGGATGTCTTGATGAAGTCTGGGAAGTTCGTGAACCGATTTGTCTGCTTGCGCTACTCTGCACATTCATCTGTCCTTCGAGACTTGTGCAAATGCTTCCACGTAGCTCTGTAAAGGGCACAAGGAGATGTTGTCTAGATCCTTTATCCTTACTATTCTTTTATTATAGACCTTAACTTAATTATGTGGGCCCAATATTCTTATTAATCATTCAACATCTACAACCAGTACGTGCAATCATAAAATATAAAGAGATGCATAAATATCTCAGAAGAAATAAACACATAGTATTCCAGAATCAACTTATATTTTATTAATCCTCTTCTCAAGTACAATCCCAACTCCACCATGCGCACTCAACTATAGGGGTGTACGCACACAGCTGCAGACTCTACCAGGCCTTTGCGCACTCACCTGTAGAGCCTCTTACTACTACTATGACCCAAGACTAGGACTTACAGACTTAAAGCAAATTCCTCATTCAAACACCCATATCCCTTCTCAAAGCTAAGGCTAAGACTGAGTTTTACACTTAGAGCCTCGTTCTATTTATACAATCCCATGGTCCGCGGACCATGGGTAGGACAACACATTCTATATTTAATTACATTATTTTAGGGCGGATAACCCTAGACTCTCGTGCTCCGTGCCCGCATTTTGCGGGGTCTTTACATTAAATTGACCAAAACTTGGGCTTTAAGCCCTTACATTTGGTATCGGAGCCAGGTATCATAACATTTGGTATTAGAGCTTTGGATTCTAGGGTTTCGCTGCTCCAAACAAGTCATCGTGGAATTTTCACAATAACTTTTTTTCTGCAACGTTTCAGAAGCTAAAAAAAACACCCATTTGCAAATACATCGTGCTGCATCTCAGGTCCGAATTTCAGAGCCTTTCGAGCTATATTTTTGGCGATATGATCTGAGGAAGTTAGTCCTTTTGAAGAATCCCGAATTACATTCAAAATAGGTGACTTGGGGAAAATCATCATAACTTTCTCTCTAAGCATCAAATTGAAATTTCGTAAGAGGGTACAGAAAGAGGACGGACTCTAGTTTCTTGTGTATAATTTTCAGAGCCAAAGGTCAAAACAAGGACACGTGGCATGTCGTACACCTTCACTCTATTGAATTAGTCTATAACCAGGTCACTGTGGGAGATTTGGCATAACTCTTTCTTGGAGAATCCAATTTGGATCAAATTGGTGGCATTGGAAAGAGAACACAGAGGGCTACCACAGATCACAACTTCAGAACTTAAAGATCTGAAAGTATAGAGTTACAGGCATTTCACGATCGTGCTCCTAAAATCAAGAAAAAGCAAGATGAGGAAGTTTGATGGCAAGGATCCGGTAAATTGGATACGTCAGATGGATCAATATTTTGATCTACATGGTGTACCACTGTTACAAAAGGTATGTGTTGCATCTTCATATTTAGAACCAGATCAATTTTTATGGTATAAAGGGCTTTGTTCTCATAA
>APFE030946168.1:16630-32795 GCA_000404065.3 Pinus taeda | reverse complement strand
AAAAACCTTTATTATGGAATGTGATGCCTCAGGAAATGGAATTGGCGTTGTTTTAATGCAAGAAGAAAGACCCATTGCTTTGGAAAGTCGTCCAATCAAAGGAAAGTATTTACACAAAGCTATTTATGAGAAGGAAATGTTGGCAATACTACATGCACTTAAGAAATGACGACCTTACCTAATGGGAAGACACTTCAAGGTAAAAACGGATCATGATAGTCTTAAATAATTCTTAGAACAAATTATCTTCAAAAGAGCAGCAACAATGGGTCACAAAATGTTGGGTTATGACTTTGAAATCATCTATAAAAAAGGGAAGCAAAATGTTGTTGCAGATGCACTCTCAAGAAAGGATGAGGATGTGAATGCCTTGCTTTGTTCCATCTCTATCATGCAACCAGATTGGATAAATGAAGAAAGGGATGAATGGAAGAATGACGAAGAAGTGTGGGCACTCATTCAAAAGTTGCAGCAAGATCCCAGTACATATGATACATTTAGTTGGAAATATGATTCGTTATGGTACAAAGATCGCTTATACCTCTGTAAGAATTCACAACTCAAACAAAAGATTCTTCTGGAATTGCACACCTCTCCTTTAGGAGGGCACTCAGGATTTTTAAAACTTGCCATAGGCTTAAGAAGGAATTTTTTGGGATGGCCTTAAATCTGATATTCAAAGTTTTGTTGCGAAATGTTTGGTTTGCCAACAAAATAAAGTCGAGACAATTCAGACACTGGGTCTGTTACAACCTTTATCCATTCCAAGTCAACGTTGGGAGGAGGTTTCAATGGATTTTATCACAAGTTTACCCAAGTCCGAAGGAAAGAGTATCATCATGGTCATAGCTGATAGACTTACATTTAAAGCTTGTACAATTGCTACTACATTTATGGAAACAATTCAAAAGCTACATGGAAACCCAAAAGATTATTGTAAGCGACAGAGATCCCATTTTCACTAGAAATTTTTGGACTGAATTATTTTCTTGTTTGGGTACTCAGTTAGCTCATAGTTCATCTTATCATCCTCAATCTGATGGGAAACTGAGATAGTGAACAAATGTTTGGAAGGATATCTTTGTTGCTATGTATTTGATAAACAAACACAATGGGTAAAGTGGTTACCTCTAGCTAAATGGTGGTATAACACTTCCTTCCATATTGCAATGAAAACGACGCCATTTATGGCACTTTATGGATATCATCCACCATCCATCACAACATCTTTAAGAGAAAATTCTAAGGTTCAAGTAGTTGAAGATCACATTGAGCATCAACAACAGGTTCTCCAACTCTTAAAGGGTAACCTCACTTTGGCGCATAATATAATGAAACAACTGGCAGATCAACATCGCCACGAAAGAAGTTTTGATATAGGTGACTGGGTATTTCTACGACTACAACCATACAAACAAATGTCCATCAAGCAAGCTAAGAATGATAATAATTTATCACCAAAGTATTATGGTCTGTACAAGGTGTTGCAAAAGATTGGTACTATGGCATACAAATTGGAGCTTCCTGCATCTTCCCGAGTGCACCCACTTTTCCATGTTTCATGCTTAAAGAAATTTATAGGTGACAAGCTCCTAGTTCAAACAATATTGTCAAAACTTGAAGAGGAAGGAAAAATCATATTGGAACCTGAAGCAGTCATAGAAACAAGAACTCGACAGCTATGAAATCGATCAATTTCATAGTATCTCATCAAGTGGAAGAACTTACCCATTGAAGATTCCACATGGGAGGGTGAGAATTTTATACAAAAGCATCCAGAACTACTCAAGCATTGAGGACAACTCTTTTTTTTAAGGAGAGGGGCATGTTAGGTCCCTATAGTACTAGTGAGTCCCCCATTACTATTGTCATTGTAGCCCCTTATTGTTATTGTTGCGCCCCAGTTGTCCCCACATTATTATTATTGTGCCCCATAGAAGCCCACTATTGTTATTGTTGTGCCCTTATATTATTATTGTTATGTTGGCTTTGATTATATTATGACCTCTTAGAATCCTATATATAGAAAGGAGGTTTTGTCATTTGAAGCATCCAAGAATTGTTCATTTGTGTAATGTAAAAGAGGTTTCCCCCTCGAAGAGGCTTATCCTGAAGTCGTTGATCTATCTTTTCTTCTATTTTGTGAGTTGGTTACATAACAATGTCTATCATGGCTAGTCTTTGTTCAAGAATTTTAATTAGCATCATTGTCTCTATGTTTCTTTTGATTTATGTAAATTCCATGAATTTATGGGCAGTGACTGAGTCATAGCCCTGGAATTTAGCCTTAAATCTTCTAGTTGTTGGCATAGCAATGGCAGAAAAAGGCTACAGTCGCACTCAGGCAGGCTCATGGGAGCAACTGGGACCCTCAGTCGCTTGGAGGGCTTGGCAAGGGAGAGACTGAGGCTTTAATGCCGCAAAATGTCAGTTTGTCTAAGGGTTTGGTCACCTAGATGAGTTGAATGGCTCCTGGGGGTTCTATTGCATGTGTAGAAGGTTAGGTTGATTGTGTTATGTTGGTTCCACTTCCTTAATTGATACATGGGGAGTTGAAACATATCATAGTAACTCTTCATCACATGTTTACCCTGGTTGGCCGATTACTTGGGTAGATGTGGAAGGAGGGTGTTACAGAGTGGTACCAGAGCATGGTTTCCTTCCCTTTGGGTGGCGTCTAGTTTATGTTCTCTTTGTATGATATCTGATACCACAGAGTGGTATCAGGGCATGGTTCAACACTTGGATTGGATGGGCAGAATGTGTTTGTGTTGCATGCATGTAGGTTGTATATGTGTTTGTTATGTATGCATATAGTGGTCATTTTTATAGTTGTGTCGCCATGTAGGAGTTGATGATGTTGTTGTTGGGATGTGTTTGTCATGAATGCATGTTAGTTGTATACGCATTTGTTATGCATGTCATTGTATATATGTTGTTATGCATGTATTTTCATGGTTATGTTTATGCATGTATAGTAGGTCAGAGATGCATTGTGATGGTCATTGTTGTGCTATTGTGTCATCATGATGCTATTGGTTGTTATGATGCTAATGTGTTGGCTGAGATAGAGCAAGAGATGCAAGCTATCAGAGTGAGGTTGTAGCACTAGATTTTGGAGTAAGAGAAGATCGTCATACATGTATTATATGTTTGGCATGCAGGGATGTTAGTTAATGGTTTGTTATATGAATTAGGGTTATATACATGTTTGTTATTTTATTGTTGTTGTGGTTACATGCATGGTAGATGCTAGTGAATGAGTGTGGTCATATGCACATGTGTCGAATTGTCATGAATAATAGTAACTTGTTGTTATAAGCATTGTTGTTGTTGTTTTATGTTAGTTAACTTGATGATTATGTTATATGTTGTTTATGAGTATGTTATATGTTAACTTGTTGTTGTTATATGTTTGTTAACTTGATGATTAGGGTTATTGCAGTTAATACCTTGATGTTATATGTATCATGCTAACCTGGATTGACCTATGCAGATGATTATGGTTATGACATTTAAGTATGAGTTAATATATTGTGATATTATGTCATACTAATCTAAACTGACTGTGCATATGTGATTGTTATGCATGAATGATAATTATTTATGAGCTTATAAGGTGAACATATTAGCTAGTTATTGTTATGGATATCATGACCTTAAGGTATGAGTTTGATTATGTCATCTATTTGCTTTATCTAGCATGTTATGTTTGCAAGTTATCTGAAAGTTTGATTAATTGCATGATATGAGTATGTGTATGAAAGATTGCACAAATGAATGGTCTTGTTTTAAGATAGTTATACTAACGCATTATGTGCAGAGACAACTGATATGTACTTGAGTGTAAGTGTGTGCTAGTTGTAGTATTATGATTTTGATTATTAGTTGATTATGACATGGTTGTTAGTCTTGAAAAGTTTGATTTCAAATTGATAGACATGATGCCTTGATTTATGGAACATGTGACTGACATGTGTGAATAGTTGCAAGGAAACATGTTTGGTATTAGCATGACAAGGTAATAGTTCATGTCTTTATATAACTAACAGTTGGGTAATGTGGCAGTACATAATAAGACTCGATTGTAGTAAGGAAAAAGGTAAAAGGAAGGAACCGGGTAAGAATTCCTTTGACAGTGTTGGAAACCACAATTCCAAACAATTGGGTGCTTTTCATACAGGAAGTCTTATTAACCCTAATTTATCTGAAATTATGTGGATATGTTCTATATTCATGGACATGTATCTGATGGACATGTATTTGATGGGTATAATAACTAGTGTCTAGTTATAGCTAGATATGTCAAGGGAATTTGAGTCCCTTGAAAGATAGCGTGGATGTGTTCAGTTGCAAGGCAACGTGCTTGGCACAACAAGGTAAGGTAACCAGTTTATTGTTATGTTTATTTATGCACTAACAATTATGCGTTTATGACAGTATGATGCAAGATATTGCATGGCAAAGAGTCTGCCATGAAATCTCGAAGAAGGCTTAGGTTGATATTTCCCTTGGAAGCATTGGGAACCATGGGATTGAGTCATGGTGTTTGTTTCTAGTCTTGTATTTTAAGTGTTTTGTGATTTGTTTGTGCTTGATTTGTAGTTTTGTTTGTATCTTTTGCATGGCCATGCCACTTTGTTTGTGGTGTTGTATTGCTATTGATCTGTCATGGTTTGCTTCTTATGCTTTCTAGTTCTTTCCTTTTATTTTTTGAGTCTTGGGAATTGGTTTGGGAAAGAGGAAATTTAATGGAGCTCAAGGATAGTTGAATGAAACCTGGCAGGCAATATAAGACCCAAATGAAGCTCGGTGCATGAGTAAGGGGTAGCTGAAGGTAATAATATGATAACTAGTTGGATTGGTTGGGTCCATTGGTGTAAATGGATGGTGGCAGGGTAGACATGAGAAAGGTAACAAGAAAGGCAAGTAAATGGATATGAGGTGTCAAATTTCTTGGCTATGCTGGGAACGATTGTTCTTAATGTTGTGCACGGTGTGCACAGATAAAAAGAGTTCTCTTAACCTCGACCTTATGCTATTTGGTAATTATGTTGCGATCATGATTATATTGATGTCTATATATGTATACATGTATGTATGTATGTCATTGTCTGACAGGGTCATCAGAAATGATGATTGTTTAACACCAATATTTATATGTATATATGTATGTATGCATGTCATTTTATGACGGGATTATGGATGATATATATATATATATATATATATATACATGTTACTGTCTAATAGGGTTGTTAGGGATAATTCTTGTGGAGGAATCATTGATTATGTAGGTGATAGACATGAAGAGGTTCCTGGTCTTATGGGGAATCAAACGGGAAGAGTAGCCTCAAAAAATCTATGAGGTCGGTATCATGTGGATATGAGTTGATATTATGTGTTTATATCATGCCTATGTTTACGTTATGGATAGGTATTGCTGAGAGATACATCAACAGAATGAAAACAACGTGATCTGCGGTATGCTAGGATAAGCATGGTGATGGAGAGACATTGGAAACAAGATTGTTCAATTGTGACAATGTGGTTTTGGATGTGCAGTGCTATTATTGTGTATATGTTGTGCATATTGTATATTATGTGACTATATCTACAATGTTGTGTGCCTGCTGTATATATGGTGTTCTGTGTATATTGCATATGCATTGTTGGGTATATATGGTGCTATGTACATGTTGGATATGCGGTGATGTGTACATATTGTACTGTGCACATGATGGATATGCGGTGTTGTGTGCATGTTGGATATGCGGTGTTGGGTACATATGGTGCTATGTACATGTTCTATATGTAGTGCTATGTACATATGGTGCTATGTTGTACATGTGTTTCTATGTACAACTGGTGTTGTTTGTGTGATTGTACATTTGCATGTGGTGTTGCGTGCAAGTGGTGATGTGCACATGTTGTGCATGTGATGCTGTGTACATGTGGTGTCGTGTACATCTCATGCATGTGGTATTGTGTACAAGTTGTACAGGTGGTGCAGTGTACAAGTGGTGTTGCGTACACGTTGTGCAAGTGGTGTTGTGTACATGTGATGATGTACACATGTTGTGCAAGTGGTGTTGTGTACAGGTGGTATTGTGTACATGTGATATTGTGTGCATGTTGTACATGTTGTGTTGCAGGCATGTGGTACTACGTATGTGCATTGTGTAGTTGTGATATCGTGACATGTGTATTCGTTATGTTGTACTATGTGTATGTATATGTATTTTGTTGTGTTGTACAACGGATATAGTTGTATGTATTGTGCTGTGTTGTACACTGGGTGTAGGTGTATACATTGTATATCAGGTTTAAGTGCATGTATTGTATGGTGTTGCATGTCATGTGTGGTTGTATGTGGTGTACACTATGTGTATGTGTACGTGGTTGAAGAGAAGGCACTAGGTGGTTATCAGGTGTGGAAACCAATCCAATGTACATACGAAAATGATCGATTAAAGGATAAGTATTAGTATTTTATTTCAATTTTAATTATGCTTGTGATCTATTATTCTGGTTTATGATGATTACATGTGATCTATGACTCTGACATATGATAGTTACATGTGATATATGATTTTGATCTATGACAGTTGCGTTTTGAGCTAACCAGATGTGATATATTTATACATGATGATTTGGTCAACAACTAGTTTGACTTGTTGTGACAGGAAGTAAACAGAATTGCAGGTGTACCTTGTTGATAGGCTACCAATGAGGTATGATTTGAATTCATTTGAATTATTTTTTGAGTCTGATGGAAATTATGTGCTTGGTACAGGAAAGCATGAAAATGCCCAGTTGGATGATTGAAGATGATTGCAAGAATTAGCAATGTCAGTGAAAGGAATTGAAACAGGTAGCAATATGCTGGTAAAGCACTTCAGGAGCAGGGCCATTGTGGGACACTAGTACCCAATAGTGTCCATTGATTTCCATGAGCATGTTATTACTCATATGTTTTTTTTTTAGGCAGGTATATGCCTTGTTTTTTGGACCTTTCGATGTGAGGAAACCTTGCTAACGGATGGAATTCCCGGGATGGGGATGCCAGCGGAACTTGGAAAGTGTGTGACTGCACGGAAGGGGGTGACCGGATTGCCTGAGGGACTATGTAGCAGAGAAGGGAAGGTCAGGGATGGATTTATTTTGATTATTAGAATTTCCAGATGAAATCATATGCACATTGGGAGTGTGCCCTAGAACAATGAGCTGGTAACTATTCACTTAGAGGACAAGTGGCGCAGGATTGTAGCGCTAGACATTGGATGTAACTTTGATTTTGGTGGTGGATTCTAGACTTACTGGGAAGGAGGTGAATCCTGGTATTACTTTGAGGGCGGAGGTGTGAGCCTTTGTATTCCCTTGTTGTGGATGTAGGCATTGTATCCTTTTATTTGTTGGTTGAGAAATGTGCATATGTGTATATGTTTATATTATTATAGATATTGTATCGAGATATGTTATAAAGCTCCATAGATAGTATGATTATTTGTTGGTTGAAGAAAATGTGTATAAGAGTATATGTGGTTGTTGTAGAAAATTCCCACCTATAGATCACCTGATAATGCAATATACTAAAGCAAAATACTTGATCTACTTCTATAATCAATTCAACGGAAGCTTAATCAATTTGAGCAACATCAATAAGAACACATATAACTGACATGGAGAAATCAAACACACATAACACGGAAGATATAACCAGGGAAAGCACCAACCTAAAACCCTAACTCTGTATTATCATACAAGTGGAAATATAACCAATATTACAAAAAGAATCAACTCAAAAGCTACCTTGCTCTCTCTGCAATACCTCTGCTACTCATAGACAGTCAAAGGCCTCTCTCAAACCTCCTGATCTGCCCTCCAAGCCTCCTATTTCTTTGCGCAATTTTGATTGGGGTCCAGTGCAGCCACTTGTGTGAATTGGCCTCTTCACACACTCATTAACCTCTAATCCAACTACACAATCCTGAAGGAGATAAATCCTCATCATGGATGAGCTTCATTTATAGGAAAAATATTCATCCAACTGATAGTACATTGTCCCTTCTTTGATCTCAACTGGGTCTCTGTCTGAACTGACATGCATGAGTTATCCATGAGTGAATACTCAATTATCTGAAATACAGTAGTTACATGCATGCAAGCATTAACTAACTGAACTCTCATTAATTTAACAAATAGTTAAATTAATCTAACTGGACTTGACTCAGTTAACTGAGCCAACTAATTACAACTCAATATTACAACTCATCCTTATCTCTTTAACTAATGGATAAATTAGATAAAATGTTGCATGTCCTCACATAGACTTCATGTTTGATTTTTCACAACTAATTAACTCATGGAAAATTAATTAATTTATTTACAAACTGCTGTTAATATCAAATTCGAATTTTAATTCCTATTTTAGTCCAGGGACTGACTAAAAATAGGGATCCATCCTGAACTGCTAAAAATAAAATGCTATTTTTAGCACTTCCATTTTTCATTCCCTGTTGCTCAATCCAACACTGGTACCCAAACTGCTATTTTTAGCACTTCCATTTTTAGCATTTTTTGTTGCCATTTTCAACACTCCCTCTTAGCAAGAAAGGCTTCCTCTCGAACCTGATCTTGTGCGTTCTGAATGTTCTGCATGCAACACTTCTACCAAGTGTGGTTGCTCCAACAAATCTCAGAACAAAAAAAACTCCCAACTGACCTCTCTGTTAGGCTAGAAACATACTCTGATGCTGAAGCTCTACCTGCTACTGGCAAGTGCTCCCTCTCTGACCTCTGCACTACTGCAACATCTCCATGCATCTCGCACCATTGCACACCTCTCTGTGCCATCCTGCACTGGTGCAACACGCTTGTGCCTCTCGCATTGTTGCAGCCTGCTAGCTTTGCGTTGTCTTGGGATTCCTGCACTGTAGCTCTCTCTGCCGCTCCATCCGCATTTGTCTCTACCTAATTAGTCAGTCCTGCTACTCCTCATCGGGACTTCTGTAGCAGAGTCGAATCAAAGAGGTTGGGTACCTCAAGGATCCCGCCCCTCCTCCTTAGGATGATCACTCCACATCGCCCCACCTCCTACCTGGAGGTATGGATGGATGTGATCCCTCTGCCCACCTGGATCGAAATTTCTCCCTACTAGAGGTCTCTACGTGAGAAGATGTCTCTACTCGATCTCCTCTCAGCTTCTCTAGTTGTGGCTGCTCCAAAACCTCCTGAAGCTGCTTCACCAATCGTGGCTCCTCCACAATTATCTAAGACTTCTTCTGGCACTGCATGTTGAGAGGTAATGTACTCTCCCTCTCAACCACCAAGTATCTAACCTTTGCCTTGCTCCTCAAGGCTTTGCATGCATCTTGAACCTCAAGAGCATACATGTTCTTGGCTAGCACACCAATCTATTTCATCTTTCCTGCTGTCACAAAATTTTCTAGAAAAGAGCTGATTTTAAATCAGCGACATCTCCCTCATTCGAACTTCGATTCAGCTGATTTGTTTTTTGAATTTGGGTATTTTTTCACAAGGAATCCAGATCTACCAATTTTTTTTTTCTCTGAAAATTTTGCACAAAAATTTTCAGATCTACTATGAAAACTTGTGGCCCAAAACTCAAAACTTCGAAGTCACCTCTAGTATATTGTTCTCCTCTTTGATCACCTTTGCTCCGATACCATGTAGAAAATTCCCACCTGTAGATCACCTGATAATGCAATATACTAAAGCAAAATACTTGATCTACTTCTACAATCAATTGAGCGGAAGCTTAATCAATTTGAGCAACATCAATAAGAACACATATAACTGATATGGAGAAATCAAACACACATAACGCAAAAGATATAACCGAGAAAGCACCAACCTAAGACCACATCTCTGTATTATCATACAAGTGGAAATATAACCAATATTACAAAAAGAATCAACTCAAAAGCTATCCTGCTCTCTCTGCAATACCTCTACTGCTCATAGACATTCAAAGGCCTCTCTCAAACCTCTTGATCTTCCCTCCAAGCCTCGTTTTTCTTTGCGCAATTTTCATTGGGGTCCAGTGCAGCCACTTGTGTGAATTGGCCTCTTCACACACTCACTAACCTCTGATCCAAATACACAGTCTTGAAGGAGATAAATCCTCATCATGAATGAGTTTCCTTTATAGGAAAAATATTCATCCAACTAATAGTACAATATCGCTTCTTTGATCTCAATTGGGTCCTTGTCTGAAATGACATGCATGATTTATCCATGAGTGAATACTTAGTTATCTGAAATACACTAGTTACATGCATGCAAGCATTAACTAATTGAACTCTCATTAATTTAACAAACTGTTAAATTAATCTAATTGGACTTGACTCAGTTAACTGAGCCAACTAATTACAACTCAATATTACAACTCATCCTTATCTCTTTAACTAATGGATAAATTAGATAAAATGTTGCATGTCCTCACATAGACTTCATGTTTGATTTTTCACAACTAATTAACTCATGGAAAATTAATTAATTTATTTACAAACTGCTGTTAATATCAAATTCGAATTTTAATTCCTATTTTAGTCCAGGGACTGACTAAAAATAGGGATCCATCCTGAACTGCTAAAAATAAAATGCTATTTTTAGCACTTCCATTTTTCATTCCCTGTTGCTCAATCCAACACTGGTACCCAAACTGCTATTTTTAGCACTTCCATTTTTAGCATTTTTTGTTGCCATTTTCAACACTCCCTCTTAGCAAGAAAGGCTTCCTCTCGAACCTGATCTTGTGCGTTCTGAATGTTCTGCATGCAACACTTCTACCAAGTGTGGTTGCTCCAACAAATCTCAGAACAAAAAAAACTCCCAACTGACCTCTCTGTTAGGCTAGAAACATACTCTGATGCTGAAGCTCTACCTGCTACTGGCAAGTGCTCCCTCTCTGACCTCTGCACTACTGCAACATCTCCATGCATCTCGCACCATTGCACACCTCTCTGTGCCATCCTGCACTGGTGCAACACGCTTGTGCCTCTCGCATTGTTGCAGCCTGCTAGCTTTGCGTTGTCTTGGGATTCCTGCACTGTAGCTCTCTCTGCCGCTCCATCCGCATTTGTCTCTACCTAATTAGTCAGTCCTGCTACTCCTCATCGGGACTTCTGTAGCAGAGTCGAATCAAAGAGGTTGGGTACCTCAAGGATCCCGCCCCTCCTCCTTAGGATGATCACTCCACATCGCCCCACCTCCTACCTGGAGGTATGGATGGATGTGATCCCTCTGCCCACCTGGATCGAAATTTCTCCCTACTAGAGGTCTCTACGTGAGAAGATGTCTCTACTCGATCTCCTCTCAGCTTCTCTAGTTGTGGCTGCTCCAAAACCTCCTGAAGCTGCTTCACCAATCGTGGCTCCTCCACAATTATCTAAGACTTCTTCTGGCACTGCATGTTGAGAGGTAATGTACTCTCCCTCTCAACCACCAAGTATCTAACCTTTGCCTTGCTCCTCAAGGCTTTGCATGCATCTTGAACCTCAAGAGCATACATGTTCTTGGCTAGCACACCAATCTATTTCATCTTTCCTGCTGTCACAAAATTTTCTAGAAAAGAGCTGATTTTAAATCAGCGACATCTCCCTCATTCGAACTTCGATTCAGCTGATTTGTTTTTTGAATTTGGGTATTTTTTCACAAGGAATCCAGATCTACCAATTTTTTTTTTCTCTGAAAATTTTGCACAAAAATTTTCAGATCTACTATGAAAACTTGTGGCCCAAAACTCAAAACTTCGAAGTCACCTCTAGTATATTGTTCTCCTCTTTGATCACCTTTGCTCCGATACCATGTAGAAAATTCCCACCTGTAGATCACCTGATAATGCAATATACTAAAGCAAAATACTTGATCTACTTCTACAATCAATTGAGCGGAAGCTTAATCAATTTGAGCAACATCAATAAGAACACATATAACTGATATGGAGAAATCAAACACACATAACGCAAAAGATATAACCGAGAAAGCACCAACCTAAGACCACATCTCTGTATTATCATACAAGTGGAAATATAACCAATATTACAAAAAGAATCAACTCAAAAGCTATCCTGCTCTCTCTGCAATACCTCTACTGCTCATAGACATTCAAAGGCCTCTCTCAAACCTCTTGATCTTCCCTCCAAGCCTCGTTTTTCTTTGCGCAATTTTCATTGGGGTCCAGTGCAGCCACTTGTGTGAATTGGCCTCTTCACACACTCACTAACCTCTGATCCAAATACACAGTCTTGAAGGAGATAAATCCTCATCATGAATGAGTTTCCTTTATAGGAAAAATATTCATCCAACTAATAGTACAATATCGCTTCTTTGATCTCAATTGGGTCCTTGTCTGAAATGACATGCATGATTTATCCATGAGTGAATACTTAGTTATCTGAAATACACTAGTTACATGCATGCAAGCATTAACTAATTGAACTCTCATTAATTTAACAAACTGTTAAATTAATCTAATTGGACTTGACTCAGTTAACTGAGCCAACTAATTACAACTCATCCTTATCTCTTTAACTGATGGATAAATTCCTCAATTAATAGATAAACTGTTGCATGTCCTCACATAGACTTCATGTTTGTTTTTTCACAACTAATTAACTCATGGAGAATTTATTTATTTATTTACAAAATGCTATTAATATCAAATTCGAAATTTAGTTCCTATTTTAGTTCAGGGACTGACTAAAAATAGGAATCCATCCTGAATTGCTAAAAATAGAATGCTATTTTTAGCACTTCCATTTTTCATTTCCTGTTGCTCAATCCAGCACTGGTACCCAAACTGCTATTTTTAGTAGTGCTATTTTTAGCATTTCTTGTTGCAATTTTCAATAGTTGTTATTGTAAATACCATAATGAGCTATGTTATAAATCTCTAGTAAACAATATGGTTGTCATGTTTTCAACAGAATGTCATTGTAAATACTACAATGAGCTGTGTTATAAAGATCCATGGGTAGTATCTTTTGCTTACAACGATCTTGTTGGTTGTAGGTGTCATTAAACACCGAGGACGGTGTTCCCCCAAGGGGGAGGGTTCTGTAATAGCCCTGGGTAAAAATCCATGTAAAAATATATAAGACCACGGTCATGGGATACTTATTCAAAGCTGAATGGTGGGAAAAACATCCTAGTGGGTGTTCATTTTGATTATTATGGCTAAAGGAAATTGGCAAAGGCAATGGCAAAGGATTTGGAAAGGCAAAGAGGCATTAATTGACATTTTATTTATGAAAATAATGGAAATTAGGAGAAAAGGAAGGTGAAAGGTCACAGGTTTCATGTGAGGAGGAAATTGAAGTAAAATAATGGAAAACGAAGAAAATTGAGGCCTCATTAATAAAAAGGCTTTTGAGGACCAGTTGGAAAGCTTTTTTGACAAGTTTTGGTGGAGCTCTCTTCTATTCTCCCTTTCTCTCATACTCTTGGACACTTAGAGTTTCTTAGAGCATTGTTGGAGGAGTGTGGCATACTTGGGATTTGGAGAAAGAAGGCAAGTGAAAGAAGGAAAGCGCAAGGGGATAGTGGGATCAACAACTACAGTTGGATTTCTTTGCAGCTATCGAGTTGCATGTATGGTTTCCTTGCTAGTTTTGGCATGCATGGCACATGCATGTGGTTTTTTGGTTATGATCTATCATTGGTATGGAGGATTGCATGGATTGACAATGGTTTTTCCTAGCCTTGCCTTTTCCTGGATAGCCATGGTGTTGTCCTGGAAGCCTTGTTTGGACAAACACTTTGGAAGCCCTTGGTGGGTTGAGTTACTAGTCCTAGAAACCTTATTTGAACAAACACTCTAGAAGCCCAACGACAACTGTGGGTTGAGTTACTAGTCCTAAAATCCTTGGTTGGAGCAAATGCCTTGGAGCCCTAAATAGCTTAGGTAGAGACCAATCTAGTGATGGTTAGTGATGTTCGGCTGTGAGGTGGAATCATTGGTTGAGGGTTGAGGTAGTTTGGCCTCTAGAAGCCTTGGTTTGGTTTTGTTGGATTTGTTCCATGAGATCTCACATTCATGCTTGGAATATGGCATGGGGGTGACTGGTTGAAAGAGAGATTTGGTTCAACATAGTCTATGGTCGGGTGGTATGTGGAAGTCCCAGACTTGGTTGCATTTTGCATATGTTAATAAGAGCTTCGTCCCTTGGTATATGCATGAGTAAAGGTACTTGATGTTATGTGGCTTTAATGGTTATTTCCTCATTGATATATCTCTAGTTATTTGTTGGTTATAAGCATGACAGTGATGATGTATGGCTCTCATCATGTTTTGATTTGGAAATGAAAGAACAATGAATATGTGACCTAATAGATGATAATGCAATTAATGTGATAAGGCATCAATGCTTCTTAGCGATTATCATATAAGTAAGAGACCCCTATGATCAAATTTGTTGTTTAAACTTGTAGAATGCATATTTGTGACATGTTTGACGAAATGCCTGTCATGGCTAGCAGGGCTCCAATCAAGTTTTTTATCAAGAATTTTCATTGGCATCATTGTCTCTATTTTTCTTTTCATTTCTGTAAATTCCATGAAGTTCTGGGCAGTGACTGGGTCCTAGCCCTGGAATTTAGCCTTAAATCTTGCAGTTGCTGGCATAACACTAGCTAAAAAAGTTTGCAATTGCACTTAGGCAAGTTCATGGGGGTGACTGGGACCCTCAATCTCTTGGAGGGATTGACAAGGGAGCGACTGAGGCTTTACTGCAACAAAATGTCAGTTTGTCTCAGGGGCTGGTCACCTAGATGTGTTGGATGGGCCTTGGGGGTCCTGTTGCATGTGTAGAAGGTTAGGTTGGCTATGTTCTGTCAGTTCCACTTCCTTAACTGATATATAGGGAGTTGAATCATGTCATAGTAACTATTCGTCACATGTTTACCCTGGTTGGCTGGTTATTTGGGTAGATGTGGGAGGAGAGTGTTACAATAATCACTCAATATCTAGGGCCTAATAAGGAGTTTTATGATTAACATTGGGCTTATATAGGGCTTAACATGATCCTCCCCTTCAAATAAGTGTTGTCCTCAACACTTAATATACAAATGTTTTTCAACATGAACCACTCATCTTCCCATGTTGCTTCTTCCATTGGTAGGTGTTAGAAAATTATATATTATAGAGCAATGGAACACATAAAATATTGCAGAAATATAAACACAGAAAACACATAAAACAAGAGAGACACAGATATACGTGGTTCACCTAGTTTGGGCTACGTCCACGGAGAAACAACCAGTCCTTTTTATATTATCCAGCAAACTTAAGAGATATAATCTATAGTAGATATGTTGTAATTCCCTCTTCGCTCTCAATCTCCTCTCTGTTCCTCACTCGTAATATAGATATACATAGATGCAATACAATTCCCTTATATATAGCGAGGGGTTGCCTTCTAAGGCAAAAAACCCTAAATTAAACATAACTTCTACCGTCAGATCTCTGCCTAATGAACGACCTAGATTGACTACGAAATTAAAACATTTTACAAGGCAATTTTACATCTATTCTTGGCTATATTCGCAGCCACCCCTTAGACCCCCCTGCAATGAATATTTTACGGGCGGCGTTTCCACCCCATTACTAACTGGGGTCGAATGCGGCGATACCCTTGAATACAGAAGATAATGAGGCTCCACACCCAACAATCTCCCACTTGGAGACTAATTATAGCAAATCCACCGCTACTTCATTTGCTTGACAATGACTCCAGTTTGGACCTGGTTGTTTCTCATCTTCTTCATCATACTTGAAGACCAATTGAAACTGAGCAAATTCTCAGTTTCTCCCTGGTTACAACTTTTGTTAACATATCTGTAGGATTCTGGCTTGTGTGTATCTTTTCCAGCTTCATCTGTCCATATTCCAACGTTGACCGTATGAAATGATACTTGAGTTGTATATGTTTAGTCTTGGAATGAAATGCAGAGTTCTTTGCAAGATGTATGACACTCTGACTGTCACTGTATAACTTGCCCAACTCCTGCCCCAATTCATCCAGAAACCTTTGTAACAAAATCATTTCTTTACTAGCCTCTATAGCAGCAACATACTCTGCTTCTGTTGTTGAGAGTGCAACAACACTTTGTAGTTTTGAGACCCAACTGACAGTTGTTC
>APFE030946168.1:0-11618 GCA_000404065.3 Pinus taeda | reverse complement strand
TGTAAAGGGTAAAAATTAAATGCATGAATTGGTTTCCAAGTTTATAGAGGCAAGTTGTTTTGATTGCCTAGATTTTAGCGCTAAGTTTAGAAGTGGTTGAAACAGCTCCTAGAAGGATGAGCTCGACCCCTAGAGGTAAGGGAAGAGGTTGGCTTGCCTATATTATGTATTTTCTTAATCATTTTCAAGGGTTGGAAGGTTGAACTCTTGAGGGAGAAGCTATCATTGTATTATTTCACTATATCTCTGCAATTTTTGGCTAAGGAAGACCAGGGTTTTGCAGTCCTTTTTGGGATTCTTGTGGTTACATGTATTGATGGTGTTTTTCTCTATGTACCTGTAAGTGTGTTATGTGAATCATCTCCTTACTTTTCTTCTGCAAATTAAGCAAACGAAGTGTTAAAGTAGAATTCATGATTGCCATGCTCTGCCTTTAAGTTTGCTTAATATCAATGTTTTCAACTGTTTAAGGAGAATTCAAAGTGATTGCTTGCTCTCCTTAACTCCTCACCAGTCATTCTAATCATCCACATCAATCAAAGGCATCAATACAGTCTCCTACCTCGCCCCAAAGAACCCCCTGCGAAAACTATGTCCAATCCCCGCACCCAAAATTGCCTTTCCCCAATTTTCCACCAAAACCCTAAAATTACTTAAATCAAACCTTTTTGATCAGTTTACTAGCCTAAAATCAGTGTTACCCTATTGGTCATCTCATCCATTGAAGATTTTACTGAGATTGACCGGAGAGAGCCTTCTCCTGCCCCGTAGGGCCAGCTACGAGGCTAAATGGTTTGACGTTGCCTTGAGGTTTTCCTTTTTCAGCCTGAGGTGAAATTTCAAGCGCTAACATATTGGCGACCATATTGGGGAGAAAAAACTTGTTTTTTGATTGATGTGTTTGTTTCATAAGTCTTAGACGAAGCCTGAAGATTATGCCAGGTAGCCTTCGAAATGATTTTGCTTTGCATAAGTGCAAGTAGATAAACGCTGCTTCAGTCAATCTCCGTGAGCTTGTGAATACAGCACTTCGATTGCATTTTACCCCAGTACATTTGTAAACTCTGAATTTTTGATGATAAGTTGAGAGTTTTCAAAGGCTGAAATCATTCACCTGGCGACTCCTTTCATGAAGAATCCAGCGACCTGTGCTTCATGGTGACTCCACTGCAGAGAGATCAGTAGCTTTGAGCTTTTCAAGATGGACCAAATCACAAGAAGATATGCTCCCTTGAGCCGAGATCAAATCCCTGGTTTTCCAAATAAAATTCCGAAGGTAGATTGGTCAAGGAATTTTCCTACATTTAAAGATGATGGTAGGAAGGACGCTGCTCTACATCTGGTTAGATTTCACATGCATATTCGCAAGTTGAAGGTTGATTTTCCTGAAGATTGCTTGATGAAGATATTCTTGGCCACTCTGGAAGGTAAAGCCCAATCATGGTATGAAAGTTTGCCGCCTGCCTGTATTTACTGTTTAAAGGATTTTCATGCTATGTTCATTGAACGATATAAGGACTCTTATCCATCATTAAATTTAGTTCAAGACTGTTGCAAGCATGCTTATAGTTTTATTGAAAGCCTCGAGAAATATTACGAAGATGATAATTTTATGGACGTTGAGCTCAGGGAGGCTCTGTATGAGAATCTGTTTCACCAGCATAAAGAAAACTTAGAGAATTCCCATCAAGATGATCAGGACATTTTGCAGCAGAATCAAGATCAGCAGGTTGAAGATAATATGGCTGGAAATGATGAAAGGGAGAATGACATTTCAGATCTGCCCACAGAATACAGCAGCATGCAAGTAAGTCCAGTGCTGATTGTAGATTGTGTTAATGCCCAGTCAGCTACTTCAGAATTAGATTCAAATTGTAATGACCAAGCATACCTTGTGCTGAATCCTGAAAAGGAGGGTTTTGTTGTTGAGACCATAGACAGAGTTTTTGATCCAAATGTTCTCATGCCATTAGAACAGAGCCTGCATGAGGAGGTAATTCAGTCAATTCATGAAGATCAAGACAAGATCTTCGTTCAAGTAAGTGAGAAGGTTTCTCTGGATGAATCTATGGTAGCTGATAGAAATGTTAGTGTTGGGTTTCACAAGACATCTAAAATTTCTTTTCTCATGATTGATGAATGTAATGATAATCCAGCTGTCGTATCATTTGAAGATGACCTACCATATTGTCAGACTACAGAAGATCAGAGCATACAGGATTACCTTTCAGATTCTTCATATGTTTCATGTGCTGAAATGCTTTTCCAAGAAGATATCTGCCCATCCATTTGTTCAAAGTTTTTTGAAGCCCATGAGCATACTTTTACCGAAGCACATGATGAAGGCAGATCAGAATTTGAAACAAAGGACACCTTGATCTTTCAGCAGGAGGTGGAAGTGGAAAATATTCATGTTTTTCACGATCCTCTAGCAAGTTTGTTGCAGCCAGCAGTGAAAATGTTTATTACAGTGTTTTGTTACAGCCATGGTCAACTATGTTTTTGGATGCCCAGTGATAGGTTTGTACTGTTGACCAGAAGTTCTGATAGGAAGAATCAGTCAAGAAGCCATCTTCTTGATTGGTTGCATTGGCATTTTGATATAGTTTGTTGTATATTGTCTTGTAAGAAACACAGGTGGTTGTCATCATGATTTCAATTCTTGATGGACTGCTGCCCTTCAATAAGCTTTGTAAGTTCTTGTTTTCGTTAAGTCAGTCATGAGTCATTTGTGAGTCAGTTTTCAGTCATGTTGGTTTCATAATTGTGTCAGCTTGAGTCAGGTTTTAGTCAATAAATGAGTCAGAGTCTTGTGTCATTTGCTGAGATAATGACTCCATCGCCCAATGGTTGAAAGCACGGGTCTTCTCTCCCAAAGGTATGAGGTTCTTGGCACCTCCAAGGAGCTACCATCCCCATTGGAGCCAATGTTAGAGTCGGTCTAGTAGCCCTCCATCAGCGATCAAAACTCTTTGCATTTGCATAAGTAGGTGTCTCATCAGTGTGATCTCATTGCATTCCATTAGGCATGCCATAACCCTGATGGAGGAGTTGGTGTCTTTATTCCCCTCTTGGCACTGCTGGATCAAGTTATTTCAGTCAATAAACTATATCAAAGTTGTTTTTCTTGTCTTGAGGTCAAAAGTCTTAGGTCTAGGGTTTAGGTCTAGTTTGTCTTCAAGGTCATATCTCTAAAGTCAATAAATGCCCAGCAGGCCAGAGGGATGAACTATCAAAATATTTCTTCAAAAGATTTCATCTTGTACAGTTAATTTTTACCTTGGATTTAAAAACCTTGTTTTTAAAGCCAAGGTCATTTCTTAAAATTTTGTGAAAATTGTAAAAATTCAAAAATTCATCAAAAGTCAGTATGCAGCCCTGGTCCCCTTTGCCAAGATTCCTCAGAAGCTATCCCTGCAAAAATTTTCAACAAAAAGCATCAGTTCAACCAATTTCAGGACAAAAGGAAACCAAAACGTCAGCAACATTCAAAGTTTAAAAAGTGTCATGAAAAACATTAGAAATAGGGTTTTGACATGAAATAAATTCAAATCAAGGCTATAAAGTCTCTCTCTCCCTCCATTAAGCTTCATTGTGCCTTCAAGCAATAGAGCAAATCATTTTCAAGAGCATTTGGGCGGAATTGCAGAGAGGATCCGTGCGCGACCTCTCCACAGCTGTGCGCGACTTGTTGGGTGGGTGCGACCCGTCCAGGGGGTTCCAGCAGTTAGAAAAAAAAAAGGGCGCGACCTCTTGGGTGTGCGCGACCCTTCAGTCCTGCACGCGACCTTTCAGGAGCTCACCACAACAATTGATTATAAACTTCAAAAAGACATCAAAACTCCTCAAGCTTGTCAGGTAGGTCTTCAATCATATAAATTATGGTTTGCTAAAGCTTGAAGAAGATCATGATAATATTTTCAAAGCCTTCATTTGCAAGTAAAGACTCCATGTGTTGTTGCTTGAAAATATCAAAGTTGCTAGGGTTTGTTTTGTTGTTTTAAGGTATTCCTTTTCATTCCTATTGTTCCTACATTTTCCCACCTCCCATTTCTTACTCCCTTATCACTGTTATTTAATTTCCCTACTAAAAATATTAAGAAATCAAAAATCAAACCCTAGACCCTACCTCCCATAACATCCTTGCAAATGAAATTGTATGATGATGTATATGTCATAATTCTTCCCCTAAACTCCCTGTTTCATATATTTTTCCCAATTTCCCTTCCAAGTCTCCCTTCCCTAACATTTCCCTTGTGCTACTTGTCCCCTTGAAACAACATTTCAAAACAGTTAAAACAACAAATTTTAAAGCAGAAGCAACAGTACATTTCAGCTACTTTGCTCTTGAAACCATGTCAGAAACTGAAACCGACTATGAGCAAAGTGATGACCATGAGTCAGCTTCAGAGGTCGAGGTACAAAGGAGGAGGGGTGGTAAGGGTGGTCACCATGTGAGAGAGGATCCCACCACTTTGACCTATTTGCAGGCTTGTCCACTTGCAGTCACATGTTTCCACTACCTATCATGTTATGAATTTTGCGAGAGGATTTCTCAAATTCAGCATCACAGGGAATTGGTCCGCTTGTTTGTTTTGCATTTGCATGACGGGAATGTAAATCTTGCAGGGTTGGATTTTATATTGACACCTGAGATGGTTTCTCAAGCAACAGGGATACCTAATGTTGGAGAAGAGTGGAACAAGCGCAAACTATTGGAAAAATTTTAGTATGAACCTTATATTAAACCTGAATATATGAGGTACATGACTGGTGTATTTCCTTTCATATTTTTGAAGGATGAGTATGTTCCCTTGATGAGGCTCATCATGCGCTATTTCACCTGTGAGGGTAGATTTTCACGTTTGTTTTTGTACCATATTCGCTTGTTGATGCATTTCACACGGGTACGGATGATGAACATACCATTTTTCATGTGCCAGAATATTGAGAAGATGGTGCCATTGGTGTAGAGAAAGAGTCCATCACAGCAACATAGGAGCCTCTATCATTATGGTTTGATTCATCTTGTGGTCATACATCAGTTGGCTCAGCATGGCATCCCATGGGAGGAGTTTATCTCTCATGAGTTCTTCATAGGGACACCACCACATCCTGAGATTGTTCATGAGGAGGGAGGACCATCACAACAGCATGATATCCCTGAGACTAGACATGTCAGCTCTCCTCCATTGGTCACTTATCAGAGAGGCCACAGGGCCTTATTTGCATCAGCTCAGCGAGTATTTTCTCCACAGCAAGTGGAAGGGGTCTCGCCTTCTTCATCAGCACCGCCAGTGTTATCTACACACCAGGTGGAAGGGGCCTCGCTTTCGACAGCAGCACAGGTATCAGAGAGGGGCAAGCAGCCCAGGATTGAGCAAGGATTGTCATGTGATCCAGATATTGACATCAATGGTATTGAGGATAGCTCCCCTGCCTCAAAGCTCAAGGAGATCATCCGAGAGCAAAGGACCGAGAATGAGTTGCTGCACAAGAAATTGCAGATGGAAAATGTATAATTAACTATTTAGAGCAGCGTAACAAAGAGTTGGAGGATGAGCACGAGCTTTATGAGCAGCAGAAGATTCGTGAAGAGCAGGAATTGGCTCGTAGGAGACCCGGTGATTTGACACCCATAGATCGAGAGTCTATGCTTATTCGGGTCAATACTCATTTGGAGAGGTTGCTGGCCAAGGCCAACAGAGATAAAGACCTCCAGAATATGAAGAACCACTATTGGGCCCGAATGCACGTATGCAAAGCAAGAATGAAGGTGCTCGAAGGACGGTTGGCCAAGGCACTCAAACAAAGAAAAAGGCCCGATCCCCTCCATATCTTGGCTGAGGCTTCCTTGAAGGAGCATGGTGCTAAATGACTCAACCCCAGGACAAATTTCAAAAAAAATTGAGCATTTTTGGTCATTTGTGAATTTTTTGGTCAAAAAACAGGTTTTCTTCACCAAGAGGTCGCGCACCATGCACGACCCTTTCAATTGGTGCGTGACCCTTTCAATTGGGAGGTCCATTTCAGGATCAGTTTGCATTTTTGGATTTTTCATGCAAAAATACACTTTCTCAGTGAAGATCAAGAAATTTCACCAAGTTTTGAGTCTCCAGAAGGTCAAAAAACAAGAAAAAAATGACTTTCTGCCACCTTTTTGACACATAGGAAGCAGTCTTGGGAGATTGCAATTTTGGAGGGGAAAATGGACACCAAATTCAGAAATTCCACTTGGGTGGGAAAGTAGACATCCAAAAATTTCCACAAAGCCCACTTTTTCCTCATTTGGACACCTGGAAGGGCCTCAAAAGCTGCTACAAAGGTGCGCGACCCCTTCAGAATCAGTGCGCGACCTCTTGGGCAATTTTCACAGAAATTGTACCTACAGCTCAGAAAAACGCATTTTTGACTAGGTTTGACTTTTTGGAGTGAATTTTGATCCTCCTTGATGTAAATGATGTAATTTTATGATATTTTGACACTTTTTATCTCTTCTAGAAGATTCATTCATGAGATAGGCAAAAATTTAATGAATGAATTGGTTTCCTAGCTTATAGAGGCATGTTGTTTTGATTGCCTAGATTTTAGTGCTCAGTTTGGAATTGGTTGAAACAACTCCTAAGATAGTGAGCTCGACCCCTAGAGGCAAGGAAAGATGTTATCTTTCCTATATTATGTACTTTCTTAGTCATTTTCATGGTTGGACTCTTGAGGGAGAAAGCTTCTATTGTATTACTCATTGTATCTCTGCATTTTGGCAAAGGAAGAAAGACCAGGGTTTTGCAGTCCTTTCTGGGATTCTTGTGGTTACATGTATTGATGTTGTGCTTCTCTTTGTATTTGTAAGTTTTTTATGTGAATCATATTCTTACTTTTTCTTCTGCAAATTAGGCAAATGAAGTGTTAAGGTAGAATTCATGGTTGCTATGCTCTGCCTTTAAGTTTGCTTAATATCGATGTTTTCAGCTGTTTATGGAGAATTCAAGGTGCTTGATTGCTCTCCTTAGCTTCTCACCAGTCATTCTCATCCATCCAAATCTATCAAAGGCATCAATACAGTCTCCTACCTTGGCCCAAAGAACCCCCTGCGAAAACTGTGTCCAATTCCCGCACCCAAAATTGCCTTTCCCCAATTTTCCACCAAAACCCTAAAAATCCCTAAATCAAACCTTTTTATCAGTTTACTAGCCTAAAATCAGTGTTTCCACCTTGGTTATCTCTCCCATTGAAGATCTTTACCGAGATAGACCGGAAAGAGCCCTCTCCTGCCCCGTAGGGCTAGCTACGAGGCTAAGTGGTTTGATGTTGCCTTGAAGTTTACCTTTTTCAGCCTGAGGTGAAATTTCAAGCGCTAACAGTAGGCATCCTAGTAGTTGCATCATTATTGCTGCAATACTGGTGCTCACCAACGCGTAGGCCAAAAATTTCTCTTATGTGATTTCTACCAAAAGACTTTGCTTAATTCATTATGGATCACAAAATCTTGAGTACAGAAAAAAACCCAAGGGATTTATACTAAAACCCAAGGAAATAATACTAAACCCAAGCGATTAATATTATAAATTCAAGGTATATAAACCCTAAGATATATATTATAAACCCTAAAATAGTCATGGATGATCATGGTTGATTTTCATATTGAGACAATCTTTGTCACAATGCGACATTGGACGATGGTTGACCATGGTTGACCATGATTTATTTTCTTATGGAGACAATCTTCGTAACAATGCAACATTGGACCATGATTGATTTTCATATTGAGAAAATATTTGTCAAAATGTGACGTTGGATCATGGTTGATCATGATTATAAACCCAATGGATTTATATTAAATCCAAGGATTAATATTATAAACCCTATGAATATTATTATACTCTAGGAATATGAATCCTTAGATTAATAAACCCAAGGGATTCATATTATAAACCCAAGGGATTATAAAATTAATATTGTCTCAATATGAAAATTAAACGTGGTAAACCATGTTTATTTTAGGGTTTATAATATTTATCTTAAGGTTTATATACCTTGGGTTTATAATATTAATCCACTGGGTTTAATATTATTCCCTTGGGTTTATAATACCTTGGGGTTTCAGAATTAATCTCTTGGGTTTATTATATCAAACCCTTGGGTTTATCAATCTAAGGGATCATATTCCTAGGGTATAATATTATTCATAGGGTTAATAATATTAATCCTTGGGTTTATTATTTCCTTAGGTTTATGATATCAATCTCTTGGGTTTATTAATATAAGGGTTCATATTCGTAGGGTATAATATTATTCATAGGGTTAATCATATTAATCCTTGAGTTTAATATCAATCCCTTGGGTTTATAATCATGGTCAACCATGGTCCATCGTCACAATGTGACAAATATTTTATCAATATGAAAATCAACCATGGTCTAACGTCGCATTGGGATAAAGATTGTCTCCATATGAAAATTAATCATTGTTAACCATGGTTAAGAATGGTCCAACACCACATTGTGACAAAGATTGTCTCAATATGAAAATCAACCATGGTCAAACATGTTTATTTTAGGGTTTACAATATTTATCTTAGGTTTTATATACATCGGGTTTATAATCCCTTGGGTTTAGTATTCCCTTGAGTTTATAATACCAATCCCCTGTCTTTATTAATCTAAGGGTTCATATTCCTAGGCTATAATATTATTCATAGGGTACATAATATTAATCATTGGGTTTAATATAAATCCCTTGGGTTTATAATCATAGTCAACCATGGTCTAATGCCACATTGTGACATATTTTTTCAATATGAAAATCAACCATAAACCAATGTCGTGTTGTGACAAAGATTGTCTCGATATGAAAATCAATCATGCTTAACCATGGCCAACCATGGTCCAATGTTGCATTGTGACAAATATTGTCTCAATATGAAAATCAATCATGGTCAACCATGGTCCAATGTTACACTGCGACAAATATTGTCTCAGTATAAAAATCAACCATGGTCAACGATGTTTATTTTAGGGTTTGTAATATTTATCTTAGGGTTTCTATACCTTGGGTTTATAATATTAATCCCTTTGTTTAATATTTAATTTCCTTGCGTTTATAATCCATTGGGTTTTTAGTATTATTCCCTTGGGTTTATAATATCAACTCCTTTGGTTTATTGTTTTAAGGGTATATATTCCTAGGTATAATATTACTCATGGGGTTTATAATACTAATCCTACGGTTTAATATAAATCCCTTGGGTTTATAATCATGGTCAACCATGGTCCAATGTCACATTATGACAAAGATTGTCTCAATATGAAAATCAACCATTTTCAACCATGATCAACCATGGTTCAAAGTCACATTGTAAAAAAGTTTAACTCAATATGAAAATCAACCATGGACCAACATCACATCATGAAAAATATTATCTAAATATAAAAATAAACCATGGTAAACCATTGACAACCATCATCAACCATGGTTAATCATGGTCAACCATGGTCCAGTACCACATTGTGACAAAGATTGTCTCAATATGAAAATCAACCATGGTCAACCATGGTCCAATGTCACATTATGACAAAGATTGTCTCAATATGAAAATTAACAATGGTAATTCATGGTCAACCATGTTTATTTTAGCGTTAATAGTATTTATCTTAGGGTTTATAATATTAATCCCATAACTTTAATATTATTCCGTTGGGTTTTTAATCTAAGGGTTTATAATATTAATCCCTTTGGTTTACTAATCTAAGGGTTGATATTCTTAGGGTGTAATATTATTCATAGGGTTTATAACATTAATCCTTGTGTTTACTATAAATACCTTGGGTTTATAATCATGATCAATCATGGCCAACCATGGTACAAATCACATTGTGAAAAATATTTTATGAGTATGAAAATCAACCATGGTCCAATGTCACATTGTGGCAAAAATTGTCTTGATATAAAATCAATCATGCTCAACCATGCTCAACCATGGTCCAACATCACATTATGAAAAATATTCTCTCAATATGAAAATGAACCATGGTCAAGCATGTTTATTTTAGGGTTTATAATTTTTATCTTAGATTTTATATACCTTGGGGTTTTAGAATTAACCCCTTGGTTTTATAATATCAATCCCTTGTGTTTATCAATCTAAGGGTTAATATTCCTAGGGTTTAATATTGTTCATGGTTTCTAAAATTAATCCTAGGGTTTAATATAAATCCATTTCATTTATAATCATGGTAAACAACAACCATGGTCCAATGTCACATTGTGACAAATATCGTCTCAATATCAAAATCAATTGTGGTCAATCGTCGCAGTGTGACAAAGTTTGTCTCAATATGAAAATAAACCATGGTAAAACATGGTCAACCATGTATATTTTAAGGTTTATAGTATTTATCTTAGGGTTTATATACCTTGGGTTTATAATATAAATCCCTTGGGTTTAATATTATTACCTTGAGTTTATAATTCGTTGGGTTTATAATATCAATATGTTGGGTTGATTAATCTAAGGGTTCATATTCCTAGGGTGTAATATTATTCATAGGGTTTATAATATAAATCCTTGGGTTTAATATAAATCCCTTGGGTTAATAATCATGGTCAACCATGGTCTATTGTCACATTGTGACAAATATTTTCTCAATATGAAAATAAACCATGGTCTGGCATCACAATGTGACAAAGATTGTCTCGATATGAAAATCAATCATGCTCGACCATGATCAACCATGGTCCAACTTCACTTTGTGACAATATTGTCTCAATATGAAAATGAATTATGGTCAACCATGTTTATTTTAGGGTTTATAATATTTATCTTAGGGTTTATATACCTTACGTTTATAATATTAATCCCGTGGGTTTCTAATATAAGGCTTTATAATATTAATTCCTTTGGTTTATTAAATTAAGGGTTCATATTCATACGGTGTAATATTATTCATAAGGTTTATAATATTAATCCTTGTGCTTAATATAAATCCCTTGAGTTTATAATGATGGTCCACAATGGTTCAACATCACATTGTGACAAATATTTTTTTAGTATGAAAATCAACCATGGTCCAACTTCACATTATGACAAAGATTGTCTCGATATGAAAATTAATCATGCTTAACCATGGTCAACCATGGTCCAATGTCGCATTGTGATAAAGATTGTATCAATATGAAAATGAACCATGGTTAACCAAGTTTTTTTGGGGTTTATAATATTTATCTTAGGGTTTATATACCTTGGGTTTATAATACTGATCCCTTGGGTTTAATATTATTCCCTTGGGTTTATAATACATTGGGGTTTTATAATCAATCCTTTGGGTTTATAATATCAATCCCTTGGGTTTCTAAGAGTTCATATTTCTAGGGTATAATATTATTCATAAGGTTTATAATAGTAAACCTATGGTTAATATAAATCCCTTGTGTTTATAATCATGGTCAAGCATGCACAACCATGGTCCAATGTCACATTGTGACAAAGATTATCTCATTATGAAAATCAACTATGGTCAATCATTGCATTGTGATAAAGAGTGTCTCAATATGAAAATAAACAATGTTAAAACATCGTCAACCATGTCTATTTTAGGGTTTATAGTATTTATCTTAGGGTT
>APFE030946152.1:0-10093 GCA_000404065.3 Pinus taeda | reverse complement strand
TCTTCTCTAGATTTACCTTCTAATTTGGGGCCATCAATAGGAATTTTGGTTGGTATCGAAGGCCAATACTGTGAGTAAAGTAGTGGGTCATTCATAAGCCTTGACACATCCGGTAATTCCAACGTCGCCAAAAATGGAAGTTGTGGGTTATATGGAGTATAGGGTCTTTGGTACATACCAAACTAAGTATTCCAGCCTTGTTGATTTTGGGTCTGCGCCCATTGTGGTGTATTTTGTCCATAAGGCGCTTGGCCATAAGGACGTTGACCATATGGAGGTTGACCATAAAGAGGTTGACCTTACTGAGTGAAAACTGACCATACTGTTGTTGGTAAGGTCCTTGTTACATCTATTGCGACTGTAGCAAAGATTGTTGGTAAGATCCTTGTTGGGATTGGTAAGAAATCTGTTGTTGCAACTGTGAGTAAAGCCCTTGTTGGGGTTGAATAGGGATGTGTTTTTGTGGTTGCTGATAAAGTCCCTCTTTGGATTGGTAAGAAACATGCAATTGTGGCTTCGGGTAAGACACCTGCAGCTGTGGCTGCGGGTAGGACACCGACGGATGTGGCTGCAGATAGGACACCTGCGGATATGGCTGCAGATAGGACACCTCCAACTATGGCTTCGGGTAAGGTCCCTATTGTGGTTGAATAGGAATTGGTGGCCGTAACATTACCAATCCGATCATCATATTTCATTTGAAGACCATACTTCATTTGAGGACCTGCCTACTGATACATAGTTTCTAGCTTTTGAGAGCCTGTACGACTATAAGTTTGTTGATAGGAAGGTTGAGTTAAAGGGACTTGATGACCTTGTAAAGGGGTCCCTACAATGTTTCTTGATACAGATGGAATTGATGTTCCACCTGGGTTAGAAACAACGCCAATGGGTCAACTTTCCCCTAGAGGGGGTGTATAACTTCCATTACAACCAGGAGGTACATAGGGTAGAGGATATTCCCTCCCAAACATTGGAACAAATGAATTTTTATGTTTTCCACTCACATAAGGAACCACAGTTACTATGGCTACGGTAGGAGGAGAAAAAAGATTAAATGGAATGTGTTTCACTTACCGACATTGTAGGTTGAGTAGGGGTTCGGGCAGTTACCGACATGTTTGGGATAAACAAGTAGGTAGTAGGCGTGACACCAAAGGAAAAAATGGGATTTTGAAATAATGAAGTTGCATCAAAATTATCTAAAAAAGCATCGTCGAGAGAGTTATAACCCAATGGAACAAAGGGCATACGATAAGGAGGAGGTGTACTTGACCATGCCATCATGTAGGGAGAAGAAACATAAGGAAATCCTTCAGGAGGAAGAAGTGATAGTTTATCTTGATGATATTTTGATTTTCAGTAGAACGAAAGGAGAACACCTTCAACATGTTCGAAGGGTGTTAGAGAAGTTACAACAGAACAAACTGCTGATAAACTTAAAGAAATGTACTTTCCTGTAGAAGGAACTGGTCTATTTGGGGTTTGTAATTGTGGAAAATGAATTGAAGAGGGACCCAGAAAATATTGCGGCAATCATAAATTGCGCCGATGCTAGATACCATCAAAAAAGCCAGTCAGCCTTTTTGTTGGATCAAAGCAGCGAAGGACAACTTTCAGCTTTTGAAGCAGAAGATTACATAGAGGCTAATCTTGAGGTTGCCCGACTTTAACAAACTTTTTCAGGTTCGATGTGACACGAGTGGGACAGCTATTGGTCCTGTGCTCAGTCAGGAAGATAGACCAGTGGCATTGTTTAGCGAGAAATTAAATGAAAGCAGGCAGAAATACTCCTCGTATGACAAGGAATTTTATGTCATGGTCCAAGCTTTAAAGCATTGGAGACACTACCTACTGGGCAACGAATTTGTATTATTTTTTGATAATTGAGCGTTACAATATGTAATGCAGCAACACAAATTAAACCATAAGCATGCCAAATGGGTAGAATACTTGCAGAGTTTCACTTTCATGCTAAAACACATTAGTGGGCAAGCCAATAAAGTGGCAGATGCCTTGAGCAGAAGAGCTTTGCTCTTACAGGAAAGCAGAATACAAGTGATGGGATTCGAACATCTAAAGGATTTGTATCAGACCGACACAGACTTCATGGAAGCTTTTGAAGCCTGCCAAAATCCTGTGTTGAGGAATACAAGTCCATGGTTGGACTACAATTTGCAGGAAGGACTATTGTTCAGAGGTGGAGAGTTATGTATCCCGAACTGTTCGATGAGAGAAAATATCGTACGGGAGAAACATAGTGGTGGTCTAGCCGGTCATTTTGGCATAGACAAAACTTTGGAGCAGCTCGGACACTTTTATTATTGGCCCAAAATGCGCAGGGATGTACAACGATATGTGAACAAGTGTAAAGTCTGCCAACTGGCGAAAGGACGCAGTCAGAATACCGGACTTTACACGCCGCTACCTGTTCCGCGCAGGCCATGGGACTCAGTGAGCATTGACTTTGTCTTGGGATTTCCTTGGATGCAGTGGGGGTGTGACTCGGTGACGGTGGTGGTAGATAGATTTTAAAAAATGGCTCATTTTATTCCTTGCCGGAAAACTAGTGATGCCACGTACATAGCTCACCTATTTTTCACGGAGGTTGTTAGATTACATGGCCTACCCAATTCTATGGTTTCTGACAAGGATGTAAAATTCACAGGACACTTTTGGCACACCCTGTGCAAAGGTTTGGGCACGCAATTGAATTTCAGTTCTACGTATCATCCGCAGACTGATGGACAAACGGAAGTGGTGAACAAGAGTTTGGGAAATTTATTACAGAGTTTGACTGGGGAAACTTCACGGTTATGGGATTGTGCTCTCGCCTAAGCGGAATTTTCGTATAACGATTTGCCCAATCGCAGCACGGGACATAGCCCATTTCAAATCTTGTACAACATGCATCCTCGGGGAATACATGAATTGCGAGATTTGGGAAAATTAGAATGGAGAAGCGCAGATGGAGAAGATTTTGCTTAAGCAATGAGCGAACTACATGAACAGGTAAAATTAAAATTGCAGGACAACATACAGAAATACAAGCAACAAGCAGATTCAAGGCGAAGAGAAGTACAATTTAATGTTGGAGATGAGGTCCTCTCGCACTTGCGCAAGGAGCGATTTCCTAACGGCGCGTATAATAAATTAAAATTAAAAAAAATTGGTCCCTGCAAGATCTTGCGTAAATTTTCAGCCAACGCCTACAAAATTCAGCTGCCACCTAATATAGGCATATCACCTATTTTCAATGTGGCGGATCTGTTCCCATATACTGCCCAAGCAGAGGAAGACAGTGTGGTACAGCCATAATGGGACACCTAGGTTGGAGACAGTTCTTGGATGAGGCATATGCCTTCGGCTCAATCCCATGAGATTGAAGGGATTCTCAGTACCCAGGTAGCCAAGAAGACATGTAGGAAGGAATATCTACGATATCTCGTCAAGTGGAGAGACCGTCCAATGGAGGACAACTCATGGCTCGATGAGGCGCAGATACGGAAGGCTGGCTATTCGGTGGAGGAGCTTATGGAATGGAGCCATGATTTTCTTTTACCCCGGGAGCCTGATGCAGGAGCATCTAGCTGACAGGGCAAAGACAAAAGTGAGGGGGATATGGTTTCTGAAGAGGACAGAGAAACCAGCATACCATTACCGTAAACCCATTCAATTAAACGCAGATTGAAAATCAAATTGTCATATATCCGAAATCTTGTGATTAATAATATTAACTGTCAGTACACCATCAAGTGGAGCGCATCGACAGCGGGACCACGTGGGCTGGCCCCATCAATTTGAGTTCCATAAGTTTCCACATAAACCTCTTAGGATGCTAACCCTACAGGTGGGTTATCACCTTTTGTTGCCATGGTCAGGAATAATTCTCAGTTGGGAACTTAAGTCGTTATGGCAGAAGGAATCACAGGTACGTTGGGAGTCTCAAATGGATGATACAAATGTCGGGGCAATAAATACACATAAGAATATGATTCAAAGAGTGGATTAGGAGGAAAAAGCAAGAAATCTGTAATAGGTTGAGGACTAGCTAGAGGAGAGTCTTAAGATGAGCCTACCGACTCTGGCAATGGTTGAGAAGCAAGGGGTTGGATACTTAGGAAAAGACAAATTTCAATACCTTGGTTTTCAAGGGATCCAAGCTCATTAGTATTGTAACCTACAACTCCTGGTGACTTAGGTGCATTAGCATCTCCATTGATATTCGGGATCTCATTTGGAACTCTTGGTGGTTCTGCGACGATGTCTTTTAAGGAAATGAATTAGAAAAGCATGTTGGTGAATTCTTTGGGCTTAAATCCAATTTTCTGATTAACCATTAATGTTTGAGGACAAAAGGAAGTTTTTGTTTCATAGTTGAGCCACAGGGATCTGATGTGCAGTGTGCCAAAATAGTATGCCGATGAGACATCGGGCTTGGGTTGTTTGCTTTCGAGGTGGTGGAACAGAAGTGACCCATAAAAAAATAAAAATGAGGAGAGAGAGTCAACTTATGAGTTGCCATGTAACTAAGAGTTAAAATTTGTTACACTAAAACTACCTTATAACCACGCTAGAACCGCATTGCACTTGGGCAGTGCCATGATCCTGCATACTACTTGTATCCATCGGGTTCGCCTTGAGGATGTAGTTGCCCAAGGGCTAGGGTGAGGCAGAGATAAGGGCACATTAGCCACTGAAGGGATGAGAGCCTAAGAAGGAGGGGGATGAGCCACATGGGTGCAAGGAAATGGTGGGGACGAGGACCTGACCGAAAGAGAGTTAGACGGGGAAGGCACAGGGGAAGAATATGAGAGGATATTGGGTGAAAAATCCAAGCACAAAAATCTAGTAAGGCACCCGAGAGAGGAGACACCATGACTCTCGTGAGAGGAGAGCTAAGCAATCCAGGCAGTCGCTTTCATTTTCTCTTGGGCATGCTCCTTTAACTGACACACAAGGAGATTCTTTAGTACCTAAAGCATTGGGCAACCGCAACGCAATTCAACTTCCTCCATAGTTAGGACTTCCCTGTGTATGGAGTCAAGAATCCCACTATCAAACAAGGTGGCGATAGTAGCATCATTGAAGTTACTGGGAGGACACCCGTGACCTCTCTCTTTGCCAGCATATCTTCCTTTCCCCTTTTCCTGGTTCATGGTTATGTAAAGTAAGGTTGAAGACATGATGCCAAAAAATTCGCTGAAGGAGAATGTTGGAGGGAGAATGCAGACTGGCTAGGGGGTTGAGCATGAGGCCAGGGCGTGAGGATGGAGGATCTCATACTCGGCACCTAGTTTGTGTGAGTTGGAGTACATGAAACATGGAGTGGAGGGTGAGCCAGGTGAGAGTTGCATGTTGGGCGTCTTGGAGTGAGAAGCTATGATCACGGGGTCATCCTGATTCAGGAAATTAATATTTTTAAACATTATTAAAATTATTAATTTTTTAGTAGTTAATAAGTTATAAATAAAATCAATTATTTTTTTAATAATAAATAAATAGTATAATTCAATTTTTATATATATTTATTTTACTTAATAAAAATTAATACCTAAAATATAAATATTTATATACATTTATTGATATTAATATTAAATTTTATTTAAATTTACTTAATAATTATTAATACAATATTATTAATAAATATAGAAATTTAAAATAAATATTTAAAATAAATTGAAAGCCTTAATCCTAAAATAAAAATAAAAATAAAATGATTTATTTTTTAATATAATTAAAAGAATATATAAATTTAAATTTAAATTTAAATGAGATATCAAAACAAGTGATCATACACATAAAAATAATGAATATATATAATAAATAATATACATAAGTTTCTAAAACATAACGAAAAAATATTAGTATTTTCTATGAAATAAAAAAAATAAAAAAAAATTATGAATTTTTTTTGGAAATATTATTTTTAATATTGATTAATCAGTGTTGATAATATTGCCGAGATATTGGCGATATTCGAAAATATCGCGATATTTTCGGCGAGCCAAAATATCGCCGACCAAATATCGCGATATTTTATGGTTTTGAAAATATCGCGCGATTTCCTATATATCGCCGATATTTCGGAAAATATCGCCCGTGACAGTGAAATCTTTCCGCGCGGCCTATAAAATTCGATTTTTGGTTTTTTTCATGTCATTTTGTTTTTCTGAGCACTGGAGAAGGAATGTGGGTGCTGCCAAGGAGGGTTTGAACGTTCCATAGCCATTATTGCCAGTTTGCCACCAACAACAAAGATTTCTCTAAGCTGCAAGTGCCAAGAACAGTGAGACATCTCATTCTTCCCTACAATCATTTTGCTTGGTTTTTGTTTTCCATTTCAAAATGCAAGGGTTTTGAATTTATCATCATAGTGTGTAGGAGAGAGATGCATTGAAACTCTTTGCAAAACATAGTGATTCTCAGAACAAACATATATTCCAAACATTAATTGCTACATCTGTTTCAAAAGATTGCACAAGTCATCAAGGTTTGTCACTATGTTTTCTTGTTGCCATCATAGATCACTGTTAGTGTCAAATTATTACCACTGTTGAGATTCTTCAATTGGTGATGGAAGGGAAGGCTATCGGTATCCTATTCCTAGAGAAAAAGAAACAGCTTCACAATAGATTAGAATGGCATGAAAATACTGGACAGTGGATAATTAAGTAACGAACTAGTTTACCTGTTCTAATTTTTTGATCCATATATGACCAAAACCAGTGAATATATGACCAAAATAGTTCCAAAAAATAGAACAGTTAGACAATTCCTTCACATGACAATTTTTTTACCTTCTTGTTGAAGTGCATTTTAAATAATAATTGAAGTAAATGGCTGATCTCACTAAAACAGATTGAAAATCCATTTCTATTTCACATCAGATTAGAACTATTAACTTAAGAAACTCTCCATGGCACATGCCACTATTATGGCCATACATCATCATCGAGTTACCTAGAGGATCATTGTTGCCAGGAGAGTCAAGCTCACTGTGATGTGTCACATGATACATCTATATCATGCCTGTATCATTGTCAAGTCATCATCAGGTTCATTTCACTGTCAAGGTAATACAAAATTACAAATACAAAAGAGGTCACTGCTAGGAGGTTGAATACCAAGGTCTAATAAATTAATAATGCACCTACAACAGTGGTATAATTATTAAATAAGTAACAGTGATATAATAAGTGATATACAGTCACCTCATTTCCTTGGCATATCATTTGCAATTTTGCATTGTTAGGCTCTTTCATTGCTTGGCATCTTTGGTTAAAGTGGCAATTATTGCATGATACAAGCTCACTGCCCTCTTAACTTTTAAGTCTGCTCTTTTTTTCATGCCCATTGCAAATTTGCAAATAATGTAGCAAAAAAAATTAAAACTGTCTTGTAAAATGATGTGGTTATTTGTAATTTTGTATTACTTATTAAGTTACTAATTCCAATTTTTTTTGGTGCTCTAGGTTTCCTTTTGAGTTAGCGGCTAGCCCACTACAAAATACAAATATGCCAAAAGCCTTGGGCCCATTTTGGGAGTATGGGAGCCCTAATGGTGGGACAAATCGTGCATATCTTACATGCAAATTGTGTGGGACCAAGATGACAGGTGGGATTACATGACTGAAATACCATATTGCTAGACTCAGTGGACATGATGTTAGGGTTTGTACAGTTTCTAGTCCGGAGCTTATACAAAAAGCTCTTGAGGCAATTGAAGAAAAGGATAAAAAGAAGGAAGAGGCCGAAAGAAACAAAGCTGAACGTGTAGGTATATCTTTCGGGATATATTATCCTGATTTTGGTGTTGAGGATACTGGGCCTAGTGGCCCTAGTGGGAGGGGCTCCACAACTGGCACACCATCACATGCTACTGCTAGTGTGAGTGCGAGGTCATCATTTTTTGTTCCACGAACAGGAGCTGGAGCACAACCTGGCATAAAATCGCTTGTTAAAAAGAAGGAGAAGCAAGAAGATAGAGTCATGGGGAGGTGTATTTTTTGGAGTGACTTACCTCTCAGCATCACAAAAACCAATCCATTTTGGCAGCCAATGTGTGATGCTATTGCTGTTGTGGGCCCAGGGTACAAAAGTGCCACATATGAGGAGTTGCGGGGGTCAATTCTTCAAGCAGAAAAATAGGACATCAACTCTAGATTGGCGGAGTTGAAAAAGACATGGGAAGTTACTGGATGCACAGTGATGTCTGATGGTTGGACAGATAGGAAGGGTAGGACCCTTCTAAATTTCTTGGTACATTGTCCTAAAGGTACCATGTTTATTAAATCGGTGGATGCATCAGAACATATCAAAGATGCAACACCGATATGTGAGTTGTTAGATGGGTTCATTCGGGAGATTGGTGTGCAGAATGTGGTGCAAGTCATAACAGACAATGTAGCTAATTATGTGTCTGCCGACATAATGCTTATGGAGAGGCATCCCACATTGTTCTGTACTCCATGTGCAGCGCATTGTCTCGATTTGTTGCTTGAGGACACGTTTTGCCACAACCTTTACTACTCTTCAGTCTTTGCTTCGATGTCAGTTCGAGTTGAAGCAAATGTTTGTGTCTGATGATTGGCGTAATTGTAGATATAACAAGAGACCTGATGGGAAAGCCATTGCAAAAATGGTGTACTCTGAGATATTTTGGCATGGAGTAGAAGAAGCGTGTGCAGTCAGCAAACCTATAGTAAAGGTTCTTAGGTTGGTGGATGGAGAGAAGCCTGCAATGCCTCATTTGTATGAGGGCATGGATGGGGCGATGGAGGCCATTCGTTCCTATTATGCAGACAAGGGTTCTGTTGGCCTTGATAGGGAGATGATGTTATGGGATGTGATCGATAGTTGGTGGACAGGGATGCTTCATCGACCCATTCATGCAGCAACACTCTTCCTCAACCCCGCATTTTCATACAAATGCAACTTTGATTTTGATGGCAAGGTGATGGAAGGGCTCCATTCCTGTATTCAGAGGATGGTACCTGATCCTGAGCTTCGTAGCAAAATCAATCGCGAGATACAGTCTTATCAGGATTGTGTTGGCCTATTTGGCTTTGATGATGCTATTAGGGAAAGGACCCTCTTCATGCCACGTAAGTGACAAATCATCACTCATTAGAAATTAGAATTTTAAATTTAATTACGTTTTAACTTTTAACTTTTTGAATTTTTTATTTCATTATTTTGTTGTAGATATTTGGTGGCAAAGCTATGGTGAAAGGGCACCAAATTTGCAAAAATTGGCTATACGAATCTTGAGTCAAACATGTAGCTCTTCAAGGTGTGAGCGCAATTGGAGTGTATTTGAGAAAATATACGCCAAAAAGCGCAACAGGTATAACTTTGAACTCAAGCCTTTAGTTGAGAAATTACACTTATTGTAATTTTTAATTTTTAATTTATGACCTTCAAGTGTCAAGAGTCAAGAGTCAAGACTCATTACTTTTTTTGGCACTCTTACAGGTTGGAGTTTGCACACCTCAACGATTTGGTGTATGTGCATTACAACATCCGACTTCGAGTGAGGCAAATAGAATCACCAATGGATCCAGATGCCATTTCCTTAGACAATATTGATGTATTGTCTCCGTGGAGGGTGGAGTTTGAGGAGCCCATATTGGAGGAGTCACCTTCATGGTTAGAGCCAGTGGCAGATGATCCATTAGAGCAGGGGCAGCAAGAGGAGGACTCGGAGTCAGAGGAGAAACAACACTTAGAGGAGGAGCAGGAGGAGCAGGAGGAGGAGGACACTGCGGGAGCATCAGCATCAACACCATCTGCTATAGATATATGAGAGCATAGCTCCATACCTAGCACTCATTATTTGACATTAGGTGCAGAGGTAGGGTCAGGGCCTTCTACTACTAGGGGCAGGCCTGGCAAACAGCCCATCATGTTTTCCCGTAAAAGGGGGAGAGGGCAGTAGATATATAGCTGCTAGTTTTATTTGTTATGCTACATATAACTCATGATGATGAGATACTTTTATATATGTGATGTTATTTTGTATTGGTTCTCCACATTTGAGTCCTTGATTGGACAATTATCAAGGATCAGCAGGATTTGGTATCGCCTTTTG
>APFE030946143.1:1415-22678 GCA_000404065.3 Pinus taeda | reverse complement strand
TGTCCTACTTTATGACCACGTCATGACTGCATCATCTTCCACCTTAGCACCATAGGGACAATAGACTGCTTCCATGTGGCCACTTGAAGGTGAGAGAAATGGGCCCATCGAACTTTGGTTTTTCAACAAAATCCTTTGTAAATATTTCCTCTACATCCCTCAACACTTAACACTATTGCAACTTTTAAAGAATTCATGTGTTGAGAAGTTTTGAGGTTCTGGTGGCCCCAACCTTTCGATATGTTGCTTTCTCATCCCTTCTGATATCGGGTCTCAATGGTCTGAGCCTTCCGATATTATGCCTTTAGATGCTTCAATATTCCAATCTTTGAGGTCATGATATATGATATGCACTTACCTTGAATGTTTTGATTATCTTCAGGTTGCGATATCCTAATATGGCTTGCTCCAAAGTTCTGATATCGGGTCCAAATATGCTCAGACCTCCGATATAGCCTGCTCTGATGCTCTGATATGTCCTGCTTAGGACTTCGAGACCCTGACTTCGACAAACCATAATGTTTGGTCTAGAAGGCCATTTTTAGATTTCCACAACACATTGGAAATGTCTTTCATAGCACTTCCGAATGGAGAAGGTTTGATGTAGACTTTGATCCCACCTACTACCTCTAGGATGGTTGAAAACTCTCTGCCACTCTTTTCTGCTTGACTTTATTTCTTGTGCCTAGAATCCTAAACTCCCAACCACCATATTCATCATTTTATGGCCTCCCTAGTAAGCCTACTACTATGATGATTCTCTACATGAAGCCTATAGCTACCATGGGATTCCATCCTAATCAACAGAGTAGTCATCATTTTATGGATTTTCCAATAAGCTTTCTATTGTAATGATTCTCTACAGAGCACTGCAGAAACCATGGGATTCCTCCTCGGCCATCACTGCCAACATCTGTTGCAACAAGTATCCATGCTCATCTAGTTGACATCAATGCCAACACTCTTGCCAATAGTTAGGCAATGCTAACTTCCCAACACATCTCCCCATAATGATTGCTGGCATTAATGCCAACACACTTGCAAGTATCTTCACTAGGCCACTCGCCATCCATACAAGGTCAATTGTCCAATAGTAACGTGTCAAACACAACTACTTGTAAGATATAAATACTACTACTTTATGACTAAAGTATTGGATGTCATAGAACCTTTGAATTTTGAAAAATCTAAAGAGCATAAAGAATGGAAACTAGAGAGTTGCAAAGAAGAAATAGTATGGGTCCATAATGAAAAAGGATACATGGGAATTAATAAAATTTTATGAAAATAAATTTCCCATACGATGCAAATGGTTGTTCAAACCAAATTTAGTGTTGATAGTAGTATAGTTAAAATAAAGCTAGATTGGTTGCAAAAAGTTATTCATAGAAATATGGAATTGATTATAAATACACTTTTTCACTTTTAGCTAAGCTAAGCACAATTATATTAATGATTGCATTAGATACAAAACATAAATGGAAGCTACGTCAATTCGATGCCAAGTCTTCTTTTGTAAATGAGTAATTAAAGAAAGAAGTGTATCTTGTTCAGCCATAAAAATTTGTTAAGAAAGGTCATGAACATATTGTTTGTATGTTAAAGAAATATTTATATTGACTAAAATAAGTACCAAGATCTTGGTATGTAAATATTGACACTATCTTTCATAAGAAAGGTTTTATGAAAAGTAAGAGTGATCCTAATTTGTATATCAAGTCAAATTAGGAGGGGCATGTTGCTTTGATTTCCTTGTATGTTGATGATCTTATTATAATAGGAAATGCATTTAAGTTTATTCAAGAAATTAAAAGACAACTAGCACAAATTTTTGAGATGAAAGGTCTTGGTTAATTGCATTGTTGTTGAGGTCTCGAAATATGGAGAGAAATTAGTTAGACATTGGTAACACAAATAAAATACACAGGGAGCTACTAAAAAGTTTCAATGTGAATCAATGTAAAGCAATGTCAATTCCTTAAGAACAAAATGCTAAACGTTATGGTGATGATGGGACAAAAGACATGGATGATACATTATATCATTAGTTGGTGAAAACTATAAACTATCTCACTACAACCAGGATGAACATAGCATATTTAGTCAATTCATGGCCAAACCTCTTGAAAGCCACTCAAAAGTAGTGAAGGGAGTCCTCAATATATGAAAGGGTCTACTAATTTTGGTACTAAATATATTGATGAGTTTGATGTTGAGTTGGTAGGTTATTCTAATTCAAATTGGATTGGAAATGATAATCACGAAATATTAAACGCATGATATGCATTCATCCTTGGATCTGGGATCATTTCATGGAGCAATAGAAAACAATGAACTATTTGTTTGTCATCAATAGCAGTTGAGTACACAACTTTATGTAGTGCTACTTGTGAAGTGATTTGGTTGAGGTAGATTCTTAAAGATTGGTCCATAAGAATAGAAAATGTCAATGGTTGTCAAATGTGATAGTTAAAGCTCCATAAAACTAGCCAACAATCATGTGTATCATGCTAGATAAAAGTGGATTGAGGTTCAACATCATTTTGTACAAGAAAATATGTAGTCGAAGGAGATTGACATGATTTATTGCAATAGAAATGAAAATGTAGCTGACATCTTCACAAAGACTCTTGTTAAGATAATGTTTTAAATATTTAGAAATCAATTTGGTATTGTATATAACACATTTATTTATTAAGGGGGAATGTGATCTGAAAAATGGAGAAATTCTAGAAATGAATATTATTAGGCTTTTTTTATGTATTATTAGAATTTTTTATTGTCTACTTAGGTTTGTTTGTCTTAATTAGTTCTTGAGATCCTTTTTCTAGGAAAATGTTCAAACTATTAAACTATATAGTATTCCTAAAAATGTATTTGAATGTTGGTTTGATGAAGGTGATAGCAAGGGGCATCCTATTAATGTGAGCATTGTCTCACATAGAGCTACTTCATCATTTCCATTGATTTGTCTTCCATTAATTTATCTCTAAAGGCATTACATTTGTTGTCAGAATCACATCATTGTCTCACTTGGAGTTGCGTAATTATTTCCATTAATTTTTCTTCCACTAATTTATATCTAAAGATATATAAATTAGTTATCAAAATTATACTAAATCTCACTTAAATTAAATTACACCAATATTTAACATGATTAAATCTCTTTTCAAAAATCATTAGTTTCAAACGTTCACAATCTTAGAAAATAAGAAACCTCCGTTTAAATGACACTAATCAAATACGAATAGATTATTATTAATATATTAGTGTTAATATATTAACATACAAGAATATAATAACCAAATAAAAATAGCATTAATTTGCAATCACCATATTTACTGTAATAAAATACAATTAATTATAAAATTTTGATAATAGTAACTATAAATATGTTTACCGATGAATATTTTAACATAGCATATGGGAATGAGTGGTAATTGACTTCCTCTTCTAGCGAAGTCACTTACTCAGCCCTTTTATTCACTCTTTTGCTAGCTTTATATTTATTGGATTTTCATTTTTTGCTACTTGCCAAATTACAGAACCTATAAATACTTTTGTGATTGCAAATTTTCTGCTTATGGAAAGGAATGATGTTATGTATGTGAAATGCATAATGTTTCATTTGGACATTCCACTCACCATTGTGCTTGATTTTTTTCATTTTTACTTTTCCTTTTTCATTTGTCTCCTATGATGAGTGGAGAATCAATTACAAACCTCATGCATTCGTCACATGCCATAGTGTTCAAAAACAAATGAAGATTGTAATAACATTTTAATTAAACTAATATTAATTTATATATATCTTGATTTATTTAAATGTAGAATATTAAAATCTAGTAAATATTAATATATTAATGTTAATTATGTATATTAAATATATTTATTATAAAAAAATTATTAATACACTAAAAAACATTTATTTAAAATATTATAGTATAATGAGTTAAAATAATAATAATTTTATTTATTAAAAAAATTTTTAAATTTAAAAAAAGTTTATTTAAAAATTTTATTTGTTTATTTCTAAACTTTATAATAATAACAGAGTTTTTTATTATTTATTATTAATATATTATTATTATATTTATTTTTATTATTATTATTTATTTATTTATGTTGAGTACCATATTTGGGCACTTTTTTTGGTGTATGTTGTCTCTCTAATATATACTATGATATAGATCTACACTGTAACTATTCTATGGCTATGATCAACATTTGATTACATGAATCCATTTTTTACTCGTTTTCATGTTTATAACGTTGCATATTCTTTAATGGATCTACTAGTATAGTTTGTTGGTGCATATGCATTGTTGATTTTGTATCCAGTATGGGTATGCCTATCTTGGGAATTTAATCGCATGTTTTGTTGTTGGATTTCATAGGTACCAACTAGTCCTAATATTTGAGGATTTCTCCTACCATCATACTCACTATTTTTTAGGGAGCATCTACTATAGCTCGATTTGACACTCCCTTGAGATCGTTGGAGACTTAAAATGAAAACAAAAAAAATATATTGTCCAATATCAAATAATTGCTACCTTTGCAACATCACATTATTATTATTGTTGTTTTTATTGTCGTTGAAAATAGTAACAAGAAATGTTTAAAATAGCATCGAGAAAGAAAAAAAGCCTAATTTAATTTGTACTTGAACAACTTGTAATAGTTAACAAAGTCAATTTGAATTAGTTATCTCATTAATTCGAGTTGAGCATCTAACTAGATTCATGCAGAGTGTCTGCTACAATTAGCAGCGCTAGTTGAGTTTATTTTGAGTTGTAATTATTTAATTCAGTCCAACTGAGTTGAAGTTAGTTAAACTAGTTCCAACTGATGGAGGAATGAGTGGGAGGTCCAGTAGTGGGGTGTAACTTACTTTGGTGGGGTGTAACCTACAGTAGTGGGGTGCAACCTTCAATAGTGAAGTTTTACCTACTGTAGTGGGGTGTAACCTATAGTAGTGGGGTGTAACCTGTTGAACTATGGGTGTTTCCTGAAGTGTAGTGTGGTGCTACCTATAGTGATCAACCAGTAAACTGAAGATTCACTCATTATTAACTCATGCATGTTAGATCATAGAAAGACCTAGTTGAGATTGGAGTTTAGGGACAGTGTACTATCAGTTGTAAAATCATCTAAATTAAACTGATGGTGCATGCAATTAGAGGAAGTCCTATGAGGATTGCGCAATTCAGAAATTTCTCCATTAAATAGGAGAGAATTCCTAAGGGATCAGTGAAAGGAATTAGGAGCTTGAAGGCTTGGAAATTTTGCTAAGTATTGGCCAAAGGCAGTCAGTTAGGTAGAGGATAGAAAATACTTGTGCAGGTTGACCTCAAGGTTGACTAGAGCATATTGTATTTATCTAAATTCTTTGACTAATGCAATATACAAATAGCAAAGGTTTTTAGATGTGGCTTCCCCAAAAAAACAGTGTGTTATGTGTGATTGAATTATTTCTCTCATATTCTTAGTGATTTCGTGATTGTTAATTGTTTCCACAATTGGCAGAGTAGATTCAAGTCTATTGCTTTAGCATATTACAATTAGCGGTTTGAATTAACAAGGAATTTCTACATGGTAACGGAGCTAGATTTGTAGAAATTTCTACATGGTATCAGAGCTAAAATCACGATAGAAGAGAAGAATTTGAAGTTGTCATTGTAGATTGATGGAGCTCTATTTTGGGGCAGATCCAAAAGACCCTATGTGCAGACTTCGTAACGGAGCTAAAAGGCTGCTAGTGGGAAGATAAATGAGCCAATGTTTAGTGACACAAAAAGGATTTGTGATCATTAATACTTGCATAATGAGGAGCAGAGAGATTTCCCACAAGGAGATCAAAACTCAAAGAGAGCCTTGTTTCAAAGGGACCATCCCTATGGAAGCTTTTACTTCTAGATCTAGGGAGCTCATACTAATTATTGCAGTAGTTGCAGCAACAGTGAAGAAGCAACAACAAAGAAGTAGCAAGAACAATATGAGTAGATCATATTTAGCTCATGCATGCAATGCATTGAGGATCAAGGCAGAGACTAGCGATTTGGTGGTTGAAAGGGAGCATGAATTATGTCTCAACAAGTAGCCTTAACAAGTTATGGAGCAACCGCAATTGGAGAATAAAAGAGGAGGCTGAGTGGAGACATCCACTGAAGCAGAGACCTCTAGTAGGGGGAAATTTCTATCCAAGTGGGAAGAGGGAGAACATGCATTCATACCTCCAAGTCAAAGGTGGGGCAATGTGAAGAAATAATCCCAAGAGTTGCAAAAATTGGGCAGGATCCATTAAGGTGTTTTTAGCCTCATGGATCATTACCTTGCTACGGGGGCCCACAATATATAGTGGCGGAAGGATTAGTGCCAATCAGATATTGAGGAGTGCGGTGCAGTGTTGACAACAAATTAGGAGGCTCAATAGCTGAGTCAGTAGCAACACAATTTTCTTAGTAGATAGTTGAAGACACAATTGATTCAGTTTACTTTGTTTGGATGTTTTTTTTGGGTTGTAGATGTGGCAGTAGCAACAACAACAATGATAAGAGTTGCATGCAAAACATTCCAAAGGTGCTGAATTAGGATAGAGTTGAATTCCTTTCATGTTAAGAGAAAGTGTTGAAAATAAAAACAAGAAATGTTAAAAATAGCATCAAGCAAAAAAAAAACCTAATTTAATTTGTCCTTGAATTAAATTGTAATTCCACATATCATAACAACTTGTAATAGTTAACTAAGTTAATTTGACTTAGTTAACTCAGATAATTCTAGTTGAGGATATAACTAAAGTCATGTAGAGTGTCTCCTACAATTAGGAGAACTAGCTGAGTTTATTGAGTCATAATTATTTAATTTAGTCCAACTAAGTTAAAGTTAGTTAAACTAGTTCCAATTGATGGAGGAATTAGTGGTAGGTCCAGTAGTGGGGTGTATCCTACAGTATTGGGGTGTTACCTGCAGTAGTGGGGTGCAACCTGTCAAACAATAGAGTGTTTCCTAAAGTATATTGTGGTCTTGCTAGCAGTGATCAACTCGTAAACTGAAGATTCACTCATAATTAACTCATGCATGTCAGATTAGATAAAGGCCTAATTGTGATTGGAGCTCGGGGAGAGTGTAGTATCAATTGTAAAATCATCTAAATTAAATCGATGGTGCATGCAGTCAGAATAAGGCCTATGAGGATTGCACAATTCATAATTTAGTGATTTTTTCATTAAATAGGAGCTAATTCCAAAGAATACAATGAAAGGAATTAGGAGCTTAGAGGCTTGGAAATTTGGCTAAGTATTGTTGAAAGGCAATCAGTCAGGTAGAGGATAGAATATACTTGTGCAAGTTGAGCTCAAGGTTGAGCAAATCATATTGTATTCATTCAAATTATTTGACTAATGAAATACACTTATAGTAGGGGGTTTTAGCTTTTCCTTTCCCCATAAAATCATTGTGTGATGTGTGATTGAATTCTTTATCTTATATGCTTAGTGATTCCATGATTATTAATTGTTTCGGCAGTTGGTAGAGAAGATTCAAGTCTACTATTTTAGCATATTACAATTAGCGGTTTGAATCTACAAGGAATTTAATATATTTTATTATTTTATTATTTATATATTTATTATTATTATTATCATTATCAATTTTGTCTACTTTATATTGAATGGCTTTCATTGTTATTACTCTAGTTTTGACTTTTGGAGAGAGTGCAACATCACATTTAATATTTTTTTTAATTATTAAGATATATTTATTTTGATCATGTGAAAGAAGTTGTCATTGCGTATACCTCATGAGAAACCCCCAAAATAGCTAAATTTATCCCTCCAACGATCCTAGGATATTGACAAATAATGCTGTAATTTTCTCAATGGCTTAGCCGCATGTGTTGAATTCTCTTACACTGCAAATAATGAGTGTTGAGGAGGATAGAGTTGCTAGAGAGGGAGGATAAGGATGGAATTACCATGTCAAGACAAGTCAAGGGTGTCTGAAATTAATCCCCTCCACCTTGTGTGACCAACTATAAATAAAGTCTCCACCATGAACAAAAGAAGATGAAACAAGTGCGAAGAAAGTATATGGTGTTGATTAATAAGGTATAGCTTTCTTGAAATGATCCTACTAGTAGTGAAACATAATTGTGATTATAGGTGAGAGGACGATTCTTGGATTGAAGAGATTAAAGGTGCTACAATTATTGTAAGTACCATTATATAATGAAATGTCACTAATCCCCCCACGTTATTCTATGTTTTTCTATATGTAATTTCATGTAACTTTATTTCTATAGGAATATATTTTGATTTAGGTTGCTAATGATTTTGGAGGATAGTATATCTCATAAACTTTCTAGCATATGTATGCAAATGTATGTGCTATAAGCTAAGCACGATATCTTTGTAGGACCCTACCAGTCAAGAAAAATCCATGACCAAACTTTAGGATAAGGTGTGTCCATTTTCCTTTCCTTATTTATTTTTCATGTGAATCTGCATGAGTTAATTGGGTTAGTCCATGGACAGATATTGTCTATCATAGGCCACTATGAAGGCATGTGGGATAGACTCTTTGGAAATAGAGATTGTTGGCATTATGATGTATGTGTTGTACTTGATGGAAACCCACTTGTAGCAAAACAACTCACCTGTATATTGTAACTAGATGAATCTACAGAAGAGATATCAGATGTAACAGAATGCATGACAGTAGTGTTTACAGATGTACTGAAATGCAGGGCAGCATCAAGGAATCAGTTTAGAAGAAAACTCACTCAGATGAAAGTATAACAGGTAAACAACAAAGAATTACATATCAGTCTTCACAGAATGAAGAAAAAGAGGTATACGCAAGTTCACTATATACAAGCCGCATATACATACACACGCACTTTCACAGAAGGAAAAGCGCATATACCTTGGAAAACTAAATTTTTGGTCCAAAGTATTTGGTCCATGGTATTTTGATCCATGGTATTGGTCCAAGGTATCAGGTCTGAGGTATTGATCCCAGGTATTTGGTCCAAGGTATTGGTTATAAGTGGTTATGTTCTATGGTATTGAGAATGGCCTAAGATTATAAAAGGGGGAGAAGATCATTATGCCAAGGTGTGCAAGTATCAAATATCTAATGGAGTGTGAGATATAATATGCAGGTTATTGACTTATGTTGTTGTGCTTGATCTAAACCAAGGATGAACCTTAGCAATTGATGAAGGATAAGATCTAATGATGTATTAGGATCTCAAGGGTTGAAATGAATTATCTTTATGTGGTTTGATCATTTATCTGAATAGCGGGCGCATGTTGTAGCCTGTAAATATGATGATCTAGGTATGGCTGAAGTTTGGAATAGTTGTAATGTTTAAAGCATCATTTACAGATCTGTATGCATGTTCACTTTAGAAAATGAGTGTATACACATTGATTCTGCATATCAAAGCAGCGTATACATCATAAATTTGATTCGCAGATCTATACGCTTGTTCACCTTGAGGAAAGTGCATATGCACGTAGGTTCGACAAATGAAAATAGCATATACCTTATAAAATTTGTTTTAGTTGATTATGTTTGTTATTGCAGTGTTCTAGGTTCTGGCTTGGGTTCTAGTTACTATATTCTGGTAACAACATTCTAAATGATCATATTGACGGAGTGATTGATAGAGTCGGTTGTGGTTGATTCAGAAGGAGATTGGTTGATGTAGATATATTTTATGATAGATTGATGTTATTGATGGATCCAGTTTAAAATTTTATGAAACGTAGTCCTTGGAAGAAAAGAGAAGGTTGTAGCCTTCTATACGCTGGCACCTACATACTAGTAAACATATCAGCTAGTACAAGAGCTAGGGGATTGTAGCTCCCTTCTAGTAGAAGCTAGAGAACGAGAGAAGGTTGTAGCCTTCTGCAGGTAGAAGCCTACGTACTGGTATAAGACTACACGAGTACAAAATTGTAAACATAATTCTCTTATTATTAAAAGAATATAGATATGATTACAATAGGTGGTTTTCACCCACATTGAGTTTCCACCTTATATCTTGGTGTTCATGTGTGTTACTTATGTGTGATGCTTTATTTTGTTTTTATTGCACTGTCTAATGAATTCCTGATATACTGGTTAAAATTCAATGCATGATAATTTGGGTAAATTAAAATATCTCTACATATACGTTGGTTGCATTAAGTATAGTTCCATATACACGCTAGTTCAATAAGTTGAAGTAGCGCATACAAATCAGTTTTGAAAATTAAATTGTTGATTTGATAATACTGATTCAACCCCCCCCCAAGTATTATTTCCAAAAAGATGAAATCTAGGAAAACAAATATAGTTAGAGTTTCATATGGTAACAATTATGTTGTGCAACCAACTCACAAAATAGAAGAAAAGATAGATCAGTGACTTTAGAAATAGCGTATTCAAGGGGGGACATCCTTTACATCACACAAATGAACCATTCTTGGATGATACAAATGAGAAGACCTCCTTGGAATATATAGGATTCTAAGGGGTCAAAATACAATTAGAACCTACATAACAGTAATAATGTAAGGATGCAACAATAATAGTAGTGATCTTCTATGGATCACAACAATAACAATATGGGGGCTACATGGGCACAACAATAAAAATAAGGGGGATACACTAATAATAACAATAATGGGGCTACAGTAGTATTATAGGGACCTAACATGCCCCTCTCCTTTGAAAACATGTTTTCCTTAATGCTTGAGTAGTTTTGGATGCTTTTGTATAAAATTATCATCCTCCCATGTTGAACCTTCAGCAATTAAGTTCTTCCATTTACTGAGATACTCTAAAATTGATCAATTTCATGGGTGCCAAGTTCTTTTTTTCGTTACTTCTTCAGGCTTCAATATGATCTTTCCTTCTTCAAGTTCTAGCATTATTGTTCGAACTGTGAGATTTTTGCTTATAACCTTATTTAAGCATGAAACGTGCAAAATTGGGTGTACTTGTGAAGATGTAGGCAGCTCCAATTCATATGTCATAGCACTAATATTTTGCAATACTTTGTAAGAACCATAATACTTGGGTGATAATTTATTATCCTTCTTATCTTGCTTGAGGTACATTTGTGTGCATGATTGTAGCCTTAAAACTATCCAGTCACCTACATTAAAACTTCTTTCACTGCGATGTTGATCTCCCTTTTGTTTCATTCGATTCTGCGCCAAATTCATGTTATCCTTTAAAAGTTAGAGAACTTGTTTTCGATGCTCGATTTGATCTTCTACTGCTTGAACCTTAGAATTTTCTCTTAAGGATGTGATGGATGGTGTATGATATCCATAAAGTGCCATAAATTGGGCCATTTTTGCTGCAGTATGGAAGGAAGTATTATACCACCATTTAGCCAAAGGTAACCACTTGCCCCATTGTGTTTTTTTATTAGATACAAATCAACGAAGATATCCTTCCAAAAATTTGTTCATTTTCTCAGTTTTCCCGTCAAATTGAGGATGATAAGATGAGCTGTGAGCTAATTGAGTACCAAGACAAGAAAATAATTCTATCCAAAAATTTCCAGTGAAAATGGGATCTCTGCCACTTACAATAATCTTTGGGTTTCCATGTAGATTTTGAATTATTTCCATAAATGAGATAGTAACTATATTGGCTTTAAAAGGATGAGATAATGCACAAAAATTTGCATACTTGGTAATTCTATCAACTACCACCACGATTACACTCTTTCCTTTAGACTTGGGTGAACCTATCATAAAATGCACTGAGACCTCCTCCTAATGTTGACTTGGAATGGCTAAAGGTTGTAATAGACCCAATGTTTTAATTGCCTCAACTTTATTTTGTTAGCAAACCAAACATTTTCCCATAAACTTTTGAATGTCAGATTTAAGGCCATCCCAAAAAAATTCCTTCTTGACCTTGTGGTAAGCTTTTAAATATCTCGTGTGCCCTCCTATTGGTGAGGTTTACAATTCAAAAAGAATATTTGATTTGATTTGGGAATTCGTACAAATATATAAGCAATATTTGCACCATAATGAATCATTTTTTCAAATAAATGTAGCAGATGTATTACGATCTTGGTACAACTTTTGAATGAGTGTCAACACCTCTCATTATTTCATTCATCATTTTCTCCAGTTATCCAATCAAGTTGAATAATATAAATGGCACAGAGAAATTCTTCCACATCCTTGTCCTTTCTTGAGAGTGCATCTGCAACAACATTTTCCTTCCCTTTCTTGTAGATGATTTCAAATTCATAACCCAACATCTTTGTGACCCATTTTCACTTATCTTTTAAATACAATCTTTGTTCCAAAAAGTATTTAAGAGTATCGTGATTTTTTTTAACTTGAAGTGTCTTCCCATTAGGTAAGGTGATCATTTCTTTAATACATGTAGTATTTCCAATATTTCCTTCTCATAAATAGGTTTTTGTAAATACCTTCCCTTGATTGGACGACTTTCAAAAGTAGTGGGTCTTCCTTCTTTCATTAAAACAACACCAATTCCATTTCTTAATGCATCACATTCCGTAATAAATGTTTTTGTGAAGTCTGGTGTAGCTAATACCGGTGCTTGGCACATTGCCTCTGTAATATTTTTGAAGGCCTTAGTTGCTTCTAGATTCCAAGAAAACACATATTTCCTCATTAATGTTGTTAGGGGCACTACTATTCTCCCATAATTATTAACAAACATGCAATAATACCTCATCAACCTGAGAAATCCTTGAATATTCTTTAGGGTTGTGGGGATTTTCCATTCCTTAATGGCTTTAATTTTGTTAGGGTCTACCTTAATACCCTCATGAGATACAATATGACCCAAATATTCCACTTCTTGTACTCCAAAGAAACATTTGGAGGTTTTTTCATTTAATTGTTTCTCCTTCGATAGTTTGAGCACTTTGTCAACATGTTAAGCATGATCCCTCCAAGAATTGTTTTAGAGTCGTATATCGTCAAAAAATACTAACACAAATTTTCTAAGGAAGGGTTTCAAAATGGAATTCATCAAACCTTGAAATGTGGAAGGCATATTAGTAAGGGCAAAAGGCATTACTAAAAAGTGATAATAACCTTCATGAGTTCTTAATGTTGTTTCCAGAATGTATTCAATCTTCATTCTAATTTGATGATATCCTGAATGAAGATCCATCTTGGTGAAGTAAATTGATCTATGTAATTCATCCAAAAATTCATTAACGATAGAAATGGGAAATTTATTTTTAATACTGAACTTGTTGAGATTCCTGTAATCCAGATACATACACCATTATCCATCCTTCTTATGCACCAATAATACTGGAGTTGAGAAAGAACTTTGACTAGGTTGAATTATATCGACCTCTAGTATTTTTGCAACCATACATTAAATTTCACTCTTTTGGGAATAGGGATATCTGTAAGTCTTGATGTTTGGAGGAACACTTCCTAGCATCAAGTGAATAGCATGATCATAATCATGAATAGGTGGGAAGCCTTTCAGAGCCTCAAATACCTTGGAATGATTGTCTAAGGCTTTTTGGAGATCTAGAGAAATATATGATTTCGATGTTTGAATCTCTAGTGAACATAATTATGCAATTCTACCCCATTTTTCTTTCTTCAAAATGTTTTTCATGCCACTAGAGTTAATTATCTTCCCTAGTTTCTTTGTGATGCCCATTAATTAAATTTCCTTTCCTTCCCAAGAAAATTTCAAGAATAGTTCTTGAAAATTAAAATCTATGGTACCCAAAGATTGTAACTATTGGACTCCTAGTACAACTTCAGCACCACCCATTGGAATGGAAATCATTGGAATATTCAATACATATCCCCCCATGGTTAGCTTGATATTATGGAACTTTCTAGAGAAATTTATATTTCCTCCATTTGCAACCATCACTTGACACTCTTACAATGGATAAAATAATGGGTACTACTTGAATCAATCAACACTAATAACTTTTTCTTCTTGATATATCCTTCTATACTGAGAGTTTGAGGAATGTTAATTTCCTCCAATGCATTACAAGATATGGTAGGACTCATCTCTACTTTCTCTCGGGTCGGTTCTTGGTTTATATTCTCTTCTTTTGATTTTTCTTGTTCCTCTTATTCCTCCTCTTCACAATATATGTAAAATAATTTCTTCTCGACACACTTATGACCTTTAGTGTATTTTCTATCACAATTGTAACAAATCCATTTTTCTCTTTTTTCCTCCATTTTTTGTGGTGTCAACCTATAGGTTGTGAAAGGCTGGGATTATAAACACTTCCATCTTTATAATTGTGAGTGGTAGACTCCCTTGTTGCCATAATTTTGGTTTCAACTTTTCTTTCCACCCCGAATTCCTTCTCCAGAGAATGAGGTTCCCAAACGTGAACCTCATGTTGGATGTTATCCTTCAAATTACCTATCAAGACATCAATCCTATGATACTTTGGAATATTAGTTACCCTGATATTCAACTTTTGGAATTCTTCAATGTGATTTGCCATTGAACCCTTATGTTTGAGATTTATCAATTGGATAAAAAAGGTGTTGTTCTTTGTATCCACATAATGTGCTATCATTTCTTCTATAAAAATTAACCAAGTAACAATTTGTTTATGAGAGAAAAGCCATTGATACCATACAAGTTGATTGGGTTCTAAATATAAAGATGAAATGTGTACCTTTTGTGTGTGTTGCACATCATGTAGATCAAAATATTGCTCCATTTGTAGTATCCATGTTACCAGATACTTGCAATCAAACATCCTTATATCGATATTTGGAATGTGGTCGGTCATCTGTAGTATACCTAGGGGGATAGCATGGGGTACAGAGGGAGGTACCCAAGGGAATAATGTAATAATTGGATGGGCCATAGTTATAAGATAAAGACGTGGTATTAGATATATGGTATTGAGGTAACCATAGTAATAACCCATGGTATTGTATGTATGAGGCCTATAAAGATGCTAGAGACTCCCCATTGAAAGATGTCAAGGAATATTGTATTGGCAAGCATATGGCTTTTGGAGTGTTCTCCTTCCTTAAGGAGTGATTGTATGTATGGTGTTACCCTACCTTAAGGGTTTTATCAATAAAGAAGCATTTATATCTATATTCAAATCTTGTTATTTCTGGTGATTATTTACAATTATTGGATATATTGGTATCATTTAATATATTTGCAAGTTAGATCCACAATAAGTGGTATCAGAGCACTTTCTTGGGCAAGCAAAGAGATTCCTTTTTTTGCAAAAAATTTTGGGGCGACGAGTTTGCAGATCAGACAGAAATTTTTAGAATCTAATTGTCGACCTAGGTTATTTGTGAAAAAATACCCAACTTAAAAAAAAAAATAGCTGAATCGGAGTCCTGATGAGGGAGATATCGTTGATTTAAAAATCAGTTGTGTTGTAGAAATTTTTGGAGTGGTGAGTTTGCAGATCAAATATGTACATTTTGGCGAAAAAATTGTAGAATGTAATTGCAGATTTGGGTTCTCTGTGAAAAGAATACCCAATTTAAAAAACAAAAAGGTCGAATCGGAGTCCGGATGAGGGAGATATCACTAATTTAAAATCAGCTCTTTTTCCAGAAATTTTTGTGACGGCGAGACATTTGTAGTGCGAACCTAAAATTCCAGTGCCTAGATCAGGATTTCTATTACATGGGAAGATGCATAATGGTTGTTCCATTTCCAAAAATAGGTCATAATAGGGATTCTGAGCAATATTGACAGAGTGGTGGTCATTTTAATGTTTCCCCAAGTAAGTGATTTTTTCAAAACCCTCTTCATGGCTTTTAGCAAGCATTTTTTTACAGGGAAACATAATGGTCCTATTGTTGAAGAATTCATAACATATCTTAAGAAAAAACCATCCAAAATGTTGGAAAAGTTTCCTATGGCTTAGTATGAAAGAAGAGGCTACCATATGGTGGAACTCACTTGATAGCAAGCAGTTGTCCAAACTTTTGGATGAAGAATTTGAAAAACTCCTTGTGGATAAATGGTCTCATGCTAGAAAACAGGGGAATGAGACATTTCAGGGGTTATTTTCTACTAGTATATTCCTATTATAGGTTCATGGATGTATTCAGAAGGAGAAGATAATTGTGTTTATAAATCCTAGTTGCAAGCAAAATTTTATAAATGTTAATTTCGCAAAAAGATTGCAAATTCTAGCTAAAAAAATGGAGCATACACAAGTTAATAATGAGCAAGTGCAAGTTTTTAAATATCTGGAGATTTCTATGGATAATTATGTATTGCATTATGATTTTTATGCTTCAAATATGGCTAATGTGGATGTTGTTTGGGATACTCTTGGATGGAATCTGTTGGTACTGTCAATATTAACGTGCAAAAGAAATTCCTGAAGCTCTGGTATAAAAAGAAGAAAATTACATTACAAGATATTTCCATCAATAAACATGTCGAGTCTAAGAAGGCTGAAGCAAAAGATGTTCCAAGGACAAACACATTAGATGAGGAATTTGTGGTTGAAGTAATATTGGAAGATAAGAAACAACAACAGGCGCCACAACATGTACCAGCTACCAATCAAGCTCAATTAGGTGGTGAACTAAAGAAAGATACACCATTGGTTAAAAATTTAACATATCATCACCCACCTCACCCAGTAAGAAAACAACCAATAAGGTGGCAATGAATCAGCAACAAGAACAACAAACCCTGCATGATAGATAAAGAAGTGCAACAATCCACCCACAACACATCAACACATAGGAACTCCAGGATCAACTCCCATCTCAAGCGAGTGAGGCACTAGCTAGATTGAGTAATCACCTGTCTCTGGGATGGCTAGATGCACATGCATGGTACCAGTGGACTACCCTGTTGAGTAGATCTTATTATTTTTTTTCTTCTTATGTTTCAGGGACAAAACATGTGTAAGGGGGGTGGAATGTAGTATAACTAGGGGTGATAGTATGGGGTACAGAGGGAGGTACCCAAGGGAATAATGTAATAATGGGATGGGCCATAGTTATAAGATAAACCCGTGGTATTATATATATGGTATTGAGGGAACCATGGTAATGACCCATGGTATTGTATGTATGAGGTCTATATAAAGGCTAGAGGCTCCCCATTGAGAGATGTCAAGGAATATTGTATTGGCAAGCATATGGCTTGTGGAGTGTTCTCCTTTCTTAAGGAGTGATTGTGTGGTGATACCCTGCCTTAAGGGTTTGATCAATAAAGAAACTTTTCTATCTATATTCCGATCTTGTTATTTCTGGTGAATATTTACAACTATTGGGTATATTGGTATCATTTGATATATTTGCAAGTCAGATCCATAACAGCTTCAATCCAAAATTAAAGTATCTAAAATCATGATTAACATTCCTTTTATTCTCATCATGAGTTTCATGAAATACCTTTTCGCCATTAGGAAGCATCTATTGTATCAATTTTGGCAAACCTTCCTTCAAACCATCCATCTTACCTTCCATGTTTGCTTTTAATCCATCCTTCAAAACTTCCATATATTCTTTTAATATATCCTTCTAACCTTTCATGTCTTATTTTAAACCATTCTCCAAACCATCCATCTTACCTTCCATTCATTTTTGGTTACTTTTTGCGAGAGAGAAATTTGTTGCACTTGGTTGTGTAATTTTGATATATCATGTTGTATTTCTTCCTCTTATTCATGCATCATAGTAGAAATTTCTAGTTTCTTACTAGGTGCGTCCATTTTTTGGTTTTAAGGCATTTTGAAATCAAACAACAATATCTATGCTTCACTATGCCCTTTGAATCACTTCAAACTTATTTTTCAAACAAACATTATGCAATTTAAAAAAAAATGCACACATTTTTCTTGCTTTTTAGGAGCTCAATATTGAAATTGTTATATCTCTATAATTTTATATCTTCAAGGTCTAAATTTTCATCCTGTGGTATCCCTCTAAGTACTATTTCCAATGCCACAAGTCTGACCAAGATTAGATTCTTCAAGGAAACATTATGACCAATCTCCCATGATGACCTAATTATAGAATGGTTCAGTAGAGAGAACTTGTAAGGAGTGCCACATGTCCTTGTTTTGACCTTTGGCCTTGAAAATGATACATGAAAAAATACAATCCACATGATTTCAGCCATTATTTACGAAATTCAAATCCAATGCTCAAAGCGAAAGTCGTCATGATTTTCCTTCAGTCACCTATTTTAGATTGAATTTTGTAGCCTACAAAAACCATAACTTCTTCGGACCATATTTGAAAAAGTATAGCGAACCAAAATCTAATTTTTTACATAGATTTCACCAATAGTTATGCTGCATGGGGTCAAAATTTTATCTTCTAAATCCTCCTATAAAAAACGTTATAGCGAAAATACAAAGATGTCTTATTTCAAGCAACAAAGGTCTAGAGTATCAAAGATCTTATACCTAATATTAAGCAAGTAGCTCACAAATCAGAAGAAAAGATAGATCAATGACTTAAGAAATAGCCTCTTCGAGGGAGAAACCTCCTTTACATCACATAAATGAACCATTCCTGGATGATACAAATGACAAGACCTCCTTGGTATATATAAGCATCTAAGGGGTCACAATATAATTAGTGCCTACATAAAAATAATAATGTAAGGGCACAACAATAGCAATAATGGACTTCTATGGGGCACAACAATAACAATATGGGGGCTACAAGGGCACAAAAATAACAATAAGGGGGCTACACTAGTAATATAGGGACCTAATATGTTATCATTGATTAGATAAGTATATTTATATTTTTTTTAAATACATTGAATAAGAATTCATTAAGAATAAATAAACAAGAAAATAAAATAGAAACATTATTTTTATTTCTCTTTAGTGGAAAACCAATCCCACATATTGGTTGAAAGTTACTATGTCAAATGAGGGTAGGTCTAACTGGGACCTACGTTTGGGTAACTTTCCCTTTGTTGGTAGATGAATTTTTCCACCTACAAATGTGTCATTAATTATCATAGTGCTAAGGGGAGCACTACATAGAGTACATATTCAACCATTCAATGGTAAAGTTTCCAAGGGTGATAAAGGAAACCATAAAATCCCAAGGATATCAAATAAACCTAAAATGTCAATTCCAACAACATATAATTATGCCAAAGGCATTATTTTAAGGTAAAAAGTCCCTACCAACCTTCATTGTCTATCCAAAGCCTATGAAAAATGACCACTTGTTTATCTCTATGCATTTATGGTTAAGTCTTTAGACAAAGTCACGAAACTAAAATGCATGTACTTCATTTTTTTTACTTACACTATCTTTTCTTCCTCCAAACTTGTATACATCACCAGTGGGATCAATAATTTAAGCGCACATATGTACAAAATGAGCATATAAGAAGCTGAAATTATGTGATCCATGTTTCATTCCTAGCTAACGGTTTAGTGGTAGCATAGCTTAGTAAAAATCCATACGTCTCCATCAAAATTTTGGGTGAAATATAGTCTTAATCACATAGGAAGCAGTGAAAATGCCAAATATTATCGTGACACATATTCTATCGATTTGTTTGAAGGTAATTCATTTCCAATTCCCAAGAAGTGTAGCATTGATCCACTATTATGTCTTCGCAGCATTAGAGGAGGCCATATATTTGGTTAGGATTTTGGCAATACAAAGAGATTTTAAATTATGTTTGGTCCATACCTTGAGGCATACTATGAAATAATAAAATCAAGTTTCTATAAAATGTACTTCCTTCTCCATATAATCACATAAATCTAGAGCGAAAGGAAGGGGAGATGATGGTAGCTAACCCAACCCACTAAAGGGAGTGTGGGTTTGTGTTGAGGTTCAACAACCTTTCATTCGGGTGGTTTTGAGGAAATAATAAAAAAATTCGTTGACTTGTAACCTTGTATTCACAAAACCACTACTCAAGCAAGGCCTTCACTCACTTTCTCACCGTAAAATTGGGAAATCCATTATTGAATTTGGGTCATGTGGTGTCTTGTGGTAGTCAATATTCATTTCGAAAATTTGGTGTTCCCCTTATGTATTTATGCGCAAGAAAAAATTGTTAGCTTGGGAAGTTCTAGGATAAGAACCTAGAAAAGCTAAGCAACTGGATCATCTAGACCACTTGGAACAACGTGTGGAAATCACACCAATTCATTCAATATCATTCATATCGAGATAATATAATACCTTATTTCTTATTCATTACTATTTAGTTACCATTAATACAAGATTTAATCTCCCATTGCTTTTCTATATATGCTTGCCCCCCTCTTATACAGGAATCACTCTCTTCCTCCAATATAGATATGCACTTCACCCTATCTAGTGTTTAGGAACATTGGAAAAATAAGATAAGATCTCATCTCAGCTAGTATAGTGTACTTTATCATCGCCTACTTCCTTACTAATCTTGATTTTGTAGGGTGTCCTTGGAATAGAACCATTTAGTTTTTAGGTTACACCCTTGAGTGAACACAGTTCTTAGATATTTGAAGTAAAACCATTTCATCCTGTCATGCGGAAAGAGTTAATATTGCGGAAAAAACAAACCTCCCTAGAAGTCTAAGACTTTCTAGTGACAAACAAGACAATTAAGAGCAATCCTTCTCTATACATGCATTTACCATACAAGAAATCAAGTGTTTTAGATCCTACCTGTAGTCCAACGCTGTTGTAGTAGTCCAGCCTCGTCGATCTGGATGAGCTCCTCCTTCACTTCGAAACCTGCATTCACTAACAATCAAACAATTAAATAGCACCTGAATATCTCATAAAATAAAACATATTCAATATACATACCAAGGAGTATATGAAACAACTCATTAATAACAAATTGTTGAGAAGAATGGACTTATTTGTATTAATAGGAAACAAAAGAAACCATTACAACCTGAGCCTTGGTGTTGTGCAATTTCCTCCCAGGGTCCAGCAAGAGTTTTCCTTTACTTTGATAAGCTCACCCACTTCCAAATGAAACAAGAAAGGATGGGAATCTCTTCTCACAAGCTTCTACAAGGAAGTCCTAATTCCAGCAGCATCTACCCTTTGGAATGTTCAGCTTTCAACCTCCCCTCCTCTGGCCCAATGCCTGTATTTATAATGTTCTAGAGGAAGCTAATCAGGTCCAACATCAATGGGATAAGCCCCTCTTTTGGATGGGGTAGCTCCTCTCTTGATGGGATAAGTTCCTCTTTCATAGGGATGCATGAACCATCTGGAGGCGCTCAATACACGTCAAACAATCTTCTAGAATGCTCTAAAAATGACCACAAG